>QDHC01003938.1:157362-180981 GCA_013186455.1 Papilio dardanus tibullus
AGTTTTTTAACTATACAGTCGGACTGTACAGTTCTCAGTTTTGGTTACACAAGTCAGTTTTAACTGCGCAGTCGAACTGTACAGTAAAAACTAAGCATCTGTTGCCGGCTAAGAGTTTTACATTAAATCCTATCTTAATTAAGAAATTAAATTATTGATTATTAGTTAATTAGAGCGTCGGTGATTCAGGGGTTTATCTTTTGACTTGTAAACTGCAGGTCCCGAGTTTGAATTCCGCCATGTACAAATGTGTCTAATTTCAATTTTCATATGTACATATTTATCCGACGCTCTTAGGTGAAGGAAAACATTGTGATGCCTGCACATATCGGCGAAGAAATTCAAAGATATGTTTAAAGTCACGCAAAATACGCGCTAGTCGTGGAGTTGCGGTAAATGGAGCCCATCATGGGTCGAACTTTACCTTACCTTAAGAAATTAAACGAACCAACTGCATAGACGAGTGTATACTTGAATTCATAAAATATTTTTGATTTGATAATGACTGGTACACTGTACTACGAATTATAAAATTATTAATCTCTTTCCACATTAGTATGCGAAAGACTTTGTTCTTTAGATTTTAAACTATAAAAAAATGGATAAAAGAGCGAGACGTAACATTTAAAACTGCACAGAAAAAGTAAGATAAGAAGAATCGCCGCGGGATCGTAATAATGGACTATTACATAAATTATTCATAGTAGTTTCTCTGCCGCTTTGCAGATGTTGCCTGCGAATTAACGAGAGATAATCTATGGAAAAGTAACGAAGAATTTCATTTTCTATTTGTTAAATTAAAAAAAAACGACCTATCCAAGGAAAAAAATACAGGACAGAACACTTTAAAATGTTACTCTTTTTTACGGTCGGAATACAGTCAGACCAGGGTAAACGAGAATCATTGTCTAGCCTTAATTGTCGAGTTCCATAGTTGAAAAACTTGAGAAAAAAAAAGAAAATCTTTACAAGCCGAAATTTCCTCTCTCGGGCTCTCGATTGTCCAGGTTAGACTGTACTTCTTCATGCACTTCACCCCTATCCATTTTTAGAGATATTAGGTATCTCCACGTGAAGAAAAAATGCTGATTTTAAACGATAGTATTACGAACCGTTTAAATTCATAGACTACCATATTATGTATTATTTAGATTGAAAAATACATACAATTTTAAACGTCAATTATGTTACTTTTACTAGAGTTATCGTAGACTATACTGTAACAAACCATCAGTAGGTAAAATGTAAAAAAAAAGTCGAAACAATTTAGAGGTTAGAATTTTTCGCTAACACAAAAATTTCAACTTCAAAGGGGTTGGTCAGTTTTGTATACCCTTTCACGTATTTTTTCATGAAATTCGTGTGTAAAATTTTTCTTTTTGGTATACAGCTGTAACATAAGGAAGAAAATATTTCCCTGTTTTATGTTTAACCTATAATGCTTTCTGCAAGACATTTATTACTTACTTTAATTCCGCGCAGACGAAGGCGCGAGCAACAGCTAGTATGTAATCAATTAAAAATAATCTACTTTTTGTACCACATTTATAATATTCAGTAATATAAGCGGAGAATTCATTAAGGAGTATAAAATGATGACGTCACTGTCTAATTAGCGCAGTGACTTGCCGTACAAGCTACATAAATTGTATACTTGAAACAATCTTTCATATTGAAACAACAAAAGGCAGGGAAATGACTTGTTACCATACTTCAAAAACAAGGAATTAATGAGACTATATATAACAAAAGACGAAAGTATGGATGGTTTAGTGTATGGGCTATAGTCAGCGTTGTCTCTGGGTGTCTCAACCATCCCTACACCACGTATATAATCGTATCCAACACGCGCACCGGTGTATTGGATATGGTCTGTATTGTCTTTGGGTGTCTCAACCATCCCTACACAACGTATATATTCGTATTCAACACACGCATCGGTGTATTGTTATGGTCGGTGTTGTCTCTGGGTGTCTCAGCCATCACTACACAACGTATATATTCGTATTCAACACGCGCATCGGTGTATTGTTATTGTCTGTGTTGTTTTTGGGTGTCTCAACCATCACACCACGTATATAATCGTATCCAACACCGCATATTGTACAAACTGACGTCTGTCACCACTGAGCCATGGCGTGATGCTCAAGACACATAGCAATACATCGGTGCGCGTTTTGGATACGATTATATATGCGGTGTAGTGATGGTTGAGACACCTGGTTTTTTTGTGAAAGATATGCATTAGAATGGATTAAAGTATTCCGTGTATAGACAAATTAATATTTTAAGTAATATTCCGTGGTAAAGTGCATTGTATCCAAAGATAAAGAAGTACAATTCCGCTCACGTGTGAATTCGTATAAATAAGGTGTTCTCAGAATTCCGACCATTTGTACATTTTCTCTAGCTGACAACTGAAATCTAGATGCTTGGTAGATGAAACTAGAAAGTCGCGAAACGTAAGTATATTTCATTTTATGAAAACGGACTTGTTTTCTGTTTTATTAAAAAAACAACTAATGTACCGCTCCGACTTCACCCGGCTAGTAATAATATTATTTATTATTTGTTAAGCCGCCTGCAAACTTTAATTTTTAACTGCACAGTTGAACTGTGCAGTTCTAAGTTATGTCAACACATGTCATTTTTAACTACTTAGTCAACTATACAGTTAAAACTAAGCTTCTGTAGCCGGCTTCTTAGACTATATTTATAATTTGTTTATTAAAACTATATATTCACTTAAGTTCTTGGTTTTATTTTAGTTTTTTGGCAAAAGTTTTATTTTAGCACTTGCGCATATCATGTAATTGAAAATGCATTGCTGGCAAGTTGCATTTTAGACCTCCAATAGCATGAGAGCTTCAAGCTCTCCAAAAACGTGCTCTTTCCAAATTTGGCGGTTAGTTACTGAACGTCGAATGTACTTTCAGTATAAAATTACTCTTCGCACTCAGCTATCACTTATTGCCGTCCCAGATTCGTCAAATGCTTAGGCATTCGTTTAAGTCTTGTTGGCGCTAGAATAGTATTTTAGTCGTGTAGAAAGTAGCAAGTATCCGAACAAAGGATTTACTAATCTATTCTACTGAAATGTTGCTGTTTGGAAACGTTTAATTGCAAAATTACTTGCTAGTCGACTATCATATTATCCTCGTGCGTACAAGGTATTAGTATGATATCTCATACTCAATACGCATTAACGGTTACTCTGAGAAACTCTTTTTTTATAAATTAAACTGTGTAATGGTTATTTTGTCCTATTTTGTCTCTTTATATTTGAACACGTTGCGATGAAATAAAACTTTCTTAAGTTGGTAGAAAGTTTGTTTTTTTTTTTAAAAAAAAACACAAATATAAAAAACACAACTTTTTTTGTCTTCCTTTATCCTAGCACTGCTTGCCGAGTTTCTGGGTCCCACCATTCCGTTATATTTTCGATTCAAAAAATAAAAACAATTTAAAAATATAAAAATCATTGTCAATTACCACACAAAACCGAGTACACAAAGTATTTTAAGTTACAAGTATAAAAGCAAGTCGGAAACTGAATTTCAAATTAGGTCGTTACGTTTGTGATAAACTGGTAAAAGGCGATGTAAATTCACACAGAACAAGTTTTCATTATTCTTTTCAACAATTTTCAAATACACTCTACACCTTTATAATTTATCTTTCAAAGTTTTTTTTGGTACATTAACAATGTTTACCATCCTTCCAGAGTCCATCCTACCATATATGCAAACTGTGCAATGCACACTGGCGCCATCCTTAAGGGGCGCCAAAGACAAGAGCCTAAAAAAATTGCAAAAAAAAAATAAAAGGTCAGTTCTTTGCTTTATTTCAAGCACCTATCTACCATCAAAAAAAAAAGATAATTCAAAATTCTTCAAGCGCGCCAAAATCCTTTTTTCACACAGGCGCCAATAGCCCTTACGGGGGCCCTGCATCCTTCTAACAAATCATATCAGTGGGAACGCGGACAGCGCGACTTTATAAGCGCGAGACTTAAAAACGCAATAAGGCAATTGTGACTTTCTCTAGCTTAAATGTTTGTATCTAATCCTTAAGATGTCCTTCATGAAGCATCCGTTAACAGAGAACCTTGCTGATCCTTAAAGTACAATTAGATTCATAGGCAAAAACATTTTCATCATCACCAGCTATACGTCCCCACTCTCGGGCGCGGAGCCTACCCTAAGATGTGACTAGGCCGTAGTCAACCACGCTGACCCAGTGCGGGTTAGTCGATTTCACACATACCTTTGAATTTCTTCGCCGATATGTGCAAAAAACCTTTTGATACCCAATAAAATTTGTCTCATTATGCAGTATTGGTCACTATACCACAGATGTTTTATACAAAAATATATTGAGATATTTATTAACGTCTATAGACTATTGAAATGTAAAATAAAAGACGTGGATAGTTCCAATATGTGTATTCATAAAAGACTGCCACTCCAACCACGTTCAGAGTGTAACCCTGTACCAATGAATAGCTCGACGTGCACTCGCATTTTGTATTTGAAACACGTAATCCTTTACATTATTTACGTTCAACACAAGAATTCAGATTCCATTGGATCGTTACTATAACATATTTGAATCCAAAGTATTATACTTACTCCTATAAAAACAATATTAAACAAATGCCTCACTATTAGACGTTGCCGCCAAAAGTGTGATAGTCTTTTATTTTTTTACCACAATTTTAGAGGGCTCATAATTTACCTTCTGCGAGGGATTAAAAACACATACTCATACTAAGTAAGACTATGTGTTCTTCAAGACTGCTTATGTTCTACATCAGTGCTAATTTCATTGAGATCCGTTAAGCCGTTCTGAAGATACCTCTAAACAACCATTCATTTATCCATCATAACTTTCGCATTCAAAATATTAGTAAGATTTATGTCAAGCATTGCGAGATTCAGATCACGAGTTTAGTCAATCAAACTTAAATCCGATATTCCATCACTCATTACATCCTGATTCTGACTTCTACGATGCTGTTGATTGACAGATGACAGCTTGACGGAATTCGGATCGGATCATACAGCTTCATGTCTACTATACCATCAGTCTGCTATCAAATCTAAGTATGCTTCAATTAGGTTAGAATAAACAAAAGCAAGTTTTCAAAAATGCATCATTGGTAGTGGTCTCTATAAGATACAATAAACTTTACTTCCTTTTATTTGCTATCTACCACACGCCTGTGGATAAAGTACGCGTATTTCTATGACTCCACAACTGGTATATCTACTCGAATAAAACGATGTTAGGATAGCTATAGCGTCTATAATTCTTCAATACAATGGTAAATATAACAACTTTTTAAATATCCATAATAATAAAATATCTAAATAATAATTACGTGTTATAAATGGCTCTGTTTATTTTTTATTATAAATACTAGAGGGCAGTAAAAGCAACCAGCGCCCATATATACGTTCTCTCTTGGAGACAGGGTACAAGTTTGGATTGACTAAGCTGACAATAGCCCAGATATGCAGATTGGACGATGATTTAGTTCACTATAAAGGAATAAAACAAATTATAAAAAATAGAAAATTCTATAACCTAAAACACGAACTCAGGACTATTAGATTACAAGTCCTATGGTTTCGCCTATAACAGTTTTTGACTGCTATTTACTAATTTCATCACCATCATCACTCACTAAAAGTCCCCACCGAGGGGCTCGGAGCCTAGACTAAGGGGTGACTAGGCCATAGTCAACCACGCTGGCCTAGTGCGGGTTGGTTGACTTCACACATATCTTTGAATTTCTTTTTTACTTAATTCTTTGTAATTTATTAGTATAGTTAGAACAAAAGGTAAAATATTATGGAGCAAATCTTTATACAACCATAAGCCGCGTTGCATCTTGAGTTCGCAATATATTCAAGGCTTAACGTTGTCAGCTTGGAAAATGGAAAAGATGGTTTTCCTAGAATAATTTTCAAAGTCTACAATCCGATGCATATCCCAGTTCCTTTATAAAAATTACTACCTAATTTTTCAAAAGTGAATTGTAATTTAATTTCTTTTTGGCTCTAATTTTATAGATTTTTTTATATTACAAAGTGGCAAACGAGCAAGCGACCGCCTGGATTCGCTGAACAAGCGCAGCGACCTTTGCCCATAGACATATGCAATTGCAGACGCGTTGCCTACCCTTAATCTACGGAGGAAGATGCGCACAGCAAGAGGATACCTCTTCCTATGCAACCCCTCCACCGCCAATCCACTTTCCTTTCCAACCAATACGTGCGAAGATGTTAAAGCGGGCTCTACCACTGTTGAAAGATGTTTATAGAGGTGATTGATGATCTTGATATTTAGGATACTGGTAGCCCCCTTCCTTAATTACTAAGAAAAAATATCCTGTTGGCACCAGCATAGTATTTTAGTCGAGTAGCATATAATATCCGAACCAAGGATTTACTAATCTCTACTACACGTTGCTGTGCGGACACGTTTAAGCCTTCTACACACCAGGATAGTGTTTTAGTCGAGTTAGAAGTAATTTAGTAACTAAACGTGTCCGAACAGCAAAATTTTAGTTGAGTAGATTAGTAAATCCTTTGTTCGGATACTTGCTCTTAGCTACTCGACTAAAATACTATCCTAGCGCGAACAAAGCTTTAGTTACTAAATTACTTGCTACTCGACTAAATACTATCCTGATGCGTTATAAGGCTATAAAGATTATAGGGCTAGGCCTAACATTTTTGTATCAACTACATCATAAAGATCTATCTATAAAATTAATATAATTGTACTGAATGTAAGTTATATAAAAAAACATGATTTTCGTTGCTTATAACGAACAACAAATTATTATTTTTCATCTGTACGTCTCAAAATCGCGTTTCTGGATAATATCTGAAACGATTGAACCAACTTTGAAGGGAATGGAGTTATACGGACAGGTTATAGATATTTTTTTGTTTTTACACAGACGAAGTCAAACGCAACAGCTAGTTATAAAATGAAATACCGAGTCTAGAGAGAGTTTTGCAACATGTCTGGAATTCTAATTAAGAGGAACAAACAGTTGTTACTCTGTTCTGTTAAGCATCTTGAGTAAATTTCAAGAAAATTATAATTAATTTCGCGCACTTTCTGTTTTACAACTTTAAGTCTTTACAAGAGGACATTGACCTTGTATTTATTAAAAGCTATAACACGGAAAAAAAGATATACGCATTTTGTCGAGAAGTTCGTTTATCATGGACCTACATTAGATATGTTAAATTCCATTAGTAACATTTACTAAGTAACAACTAAGTAAGTCTAACCGTGGTAGAGCCCGCTTTAACATCTTCGCATGAATTGGCCACACCACGACCACACAGAAGACAGGTGTGAAATGGACGCAATTCCGTGTTTCGTCTGACGAGTGTGGTGTCGGAGGCCTACTTTTAGTCCACTTTCCCTTCCTATCCTTTTCTTACAAGGCAATTATGGAAAGGGGAAATGGATTGGCGAGGGAGGGGACGTATAGGAAGTGGAGTTATCCTCTAGCTTTGCGTGTCCTACTCCTTAGATTAAGGGTAGGCAACGCATCTGCAATTGCAAATTCTATGGGCAGCGATCGCTTCGCTATTTCAGCGAATACAGGTGGCTTGCAAGTTTGCCACTTTATAATATAAAAAAACATGACATTAAAACATAAATATACTATTTAAAAAAAAAAACGTCATGGCCAGTAAAATGTCGCTGTAACGAAATTTAATTCACATTAAACAAAAAGATTTCAACCAGAATGAAAATAAAGTACTCACTTAAGTACCGTCCGGTTTAAATATTTCAAAACACTGAATGTTACTTTACTGTTTCTACGTCGTTCTTTTATATTTAATTCACTAAAAGCGGCTACAAACGTTCAATTTTAACCGTTGTTTTCCATCACCGTGAGAGCGTCGGGTAAATGTACATATGAGATTCGAAAATCGAAAAACACATTGGAACATGGCGGTTTCTACCTCGGGACCTGGAGTTTATATGTCAAGAGTTAAATCCCTGAGCCATCGACGCTCATGTGTTCTTGCAGATTAAGTTTTACACTTGTGGCAAAATTTTGATATCCGTTGAGCCGTTCTGTAGATACCTGGCAATAAAAATCTAAACTTTATTAGTATAGATGTACTAATATTATAAAGAGAAAACATTGTATTTTTGTTTGTATTGAAATAACTCAAGAACTACTGGGCCGATTTCAAAAATTCTTCCACCATTAGAAAGCTACATTATCCCCGAGTAGCATAGGCTATATTATTTAATTCCATACAGACGAAGTCGCGCACAACAGTTAATTTATAATATAAGTAATATTAGTGCAATGAATTTTGACCGTTAGGGACACATTACGTCACTTATTATTTGAAACAATGAAGTGCGATACAAACAAACGGGATCTGATTTCATTGTAAACTAAATAACATTCGTTCTCAAACTATATTTACTCCTTTAAGCCGACGGAGGTAAACAGGACAGATATTTTTCGACAACATACATATTTAATATTTGTGTATGTAGATATCAAAGCATCTAAACATTTAGAAAGATATTAATAGTGTAGAAAAATTCTAATTTACTTTTCTGGGAATACGTACAGCATACCTAAATAAGCAAGATTTCTATGGACCGCGACATTTGTATCGCTTATCTCTATAAGAAGAAACCTCTGTTTCTCTGTAATCCGTGTATCTCGTTTATGGAGGTAAGACATCGGGACCATATAATGACTCTCGTTTATAGAGGTTTCTTTCTTATCCAAGTTTGTCTGTATAACCTTTCTTAAGGGCGCAGACGGAGTCGCGGTCGACATCTAGTCTTAAATAATTAAAACAGGTTGGAAAGGATATAGTCTGTTATTTAAGACAGTCACAAATCGTTTAATACCATACATTTTATTAAATAATAGGCAAATAAAAGTTTGAGAATCATACGAAATAATAGTATGCTTATTAAGGTTTTGTAGTGATAGTTACCTGATATGCAAACTCCTAGAATTAACACTCACACATGCACACATCGACACATGCATAAAGGCACAAACATATACACATTCAAATTAAACTATTTGTCAAAGAGCAAGTAATAAAACTATTGGACTATGATGATTTTCTACCCGTCGACTTCCATGTTAGTTTTTGTATAAATCTTCGGCAGTGTAACGCTCGGTAAAATAAGCTATACGCTGTTATTTTTTAATAACCAGAAAATAACCCTAATACTGATCATCTACCTATCTATATCTATACTAACATTATAAATAGAGAAACTTTGTATTTTTGTTTGTATAGAAATAACTTAAGAACTACCGGGCCGATTTCAAAAATTCTTTCACTCAGAGAAAGCTACATTATCCCCAAGTAACATAGGCTAAATTATTTAATTCCACGCGGACGAAGTCGCGCACAACAGCTAATAGGAAATAAAAAAAAACAAAGAATTAGTCAATTGAAATAACTACACTAGTCTGCGTGATCACAAAACCATGATGCATTCCATGAATAAGTCACAATGAGGAGTAAAAACACGCGTCGCCTACTCACTTTACTCCGTTGCTCTAGCTATTTTCATTGTCTATTTTTAACAACATTTTTTTTGTTGTCTAAGATCAGTTTAGTTGACTTCACTCACATCTTTGAATTTCTTCGCTGTTGGGTACAGTTTTCACCGCCTCAAGATCAGAGGATAAATTAAAATCGATTAAACAAATTGGTAAATGAGGGAATCGAACCCAGGACTTATGGATTACAAATCCAATGCTATACTCACTGTGCCCCTGACATATTTAATTATTGTTATCTTGTTAGGTGCTAGCTGTTGCTACCGACTTCATCCGCATGGAAGTAAAAAAAAATATTTTACTCGGTGATAATGTAGCTTTCTAACGGTGATAGATTTTTTTAAATCGGCCGAGTAGTTTTTGAGCTATTTCAATACATACAAAAAAAAAGATTTGTATCTTTCCTCTTTATAATATCAGTATAGAAGTATAGATCCCGTCATGTACGAAGGTCTTTTTCGATTTTCATATGTACATTACCCGACGCTCTTACGGTGAAGGAAAACATCGTGATGCAACCTGCACATATCGGTGAAGAAATTCAAAAATATGTGTGAAGTCACGCAAAATACGCGCTAGTCATGGACTACTACTACTACTATAGATAGGTATAGAATAGCTTATTGGGACATCTGTGATCATATAATCTTTGCATAAACACGGTGTTCCTTTTATGTAAGGTCAGCAAAAACCGATCTTCGAACTTTACACTCAACCTGAGCGCATTTCGTCATCGTGCGTCGTTTAACTAGTTCGTCCCATGGAAGTTAATTAAAGGTAAGTTACAATTAAATTAATAATTAAGTAATTACTCTGTTAGTTTTATTACTGTACTTTTTAGAAAAAAAGGTGTCAATTATGAAACTATTGTTCATATATTTAACCATAATTTTTAATGATAAACATATTAATTAATTAGTGAAATATGCCTAATACATAACTTTAAACGATAATATATAATATCTTAAAGTAATAGTTTGTTAACTTAGTTTTCGACGACCATATTTTTAAAACATAACCTTTTAGAACGTGCACCGTGTTAGCCAGTGACGTAGAAAAATAACTATGGCATATTACAACCTACACATATCGGCGAAGAAATTCAAAGTTATGTGTGAAGTCAACCAACCTGCACTAGACCAGCGTGGTAGGCTCCGAGCCCCTCGGTGGGGACGTTTAGTAAGCTGGGGATGATGATGATGATGATGATATTATATAGTATATCTCGCTCTCTTTCCATTTCTATTGCGGTATAAAGAGATAGCAACTTTGTATCCACATAGCATAACAACCGTTTTCCTGACAACTATCGGTAAAAGATTTCAATGTGAATGTGAAGTTAAACCGAGAATTTTCACTGTCGTAACAATATTAGGACACGTTTCTTTCTGTTTATTTTTTTAAAGATATTTAAGGTTATAGATACATTTTTTTTCGGATTTACGGAAACGATTCACTGCAAGAGGAGAATTCGATATGTTAAACAATTCATTTAAGTACTCGACGAATGTTGTTCAATGCTTTTGCTGTTTTATAAAACGATCATATTTCGTTTCAGATTTTACTGGAAGGTGTCCCGTAATCGGCCCAAGCATGTTTCTCGGTAAGTCTAATTGATATATTTATAAATTCTCACTTTTACAACAAATGTATCATAAAATATGAAAAGCATCTTTTCCAAGATCTATATTGTTGTTTTATAGGTTGTAATAAAACATTTTATTAATGGTCAACTCTTCGTATATCTTAATACTCGTAATCTCAATCTTTGCCTGCAATCGAAATAGTGTTTTATTTTCTACATTACAGTTGTAAAGTGCCTACTTTTGCTGCTATCAGCTTCGCTAGCTGAAAGCAGCTGCCCCAAGGAGGATGTACACCGCCTTGGTAATTGCGTATATGAAATGAAGTGCTACAACACGATCAAAGGTGCTGCCCTCGACCAGGAGTGTCAAGGTTCCGTCAATAGCGATGTCATAGTAGACCTCACTCTCAAAAACGTCGACAAAAACTTTTACGTAGATGTAACCGATACAGAATTTCTTAGAACTATAACTTCATTAACAGTATTCGGATCATGGCCGGAGACAAGTCTCTCATTCTTAGAATACACGGTAAAGTTAAGAAATTTGAGACTCGCCAACTTGGATATGAATAGAATTGATGATCACCCATTTCAATATTTAAACCGTTTATCCACTCTCGATTTGTCAGGCAATCGATTATCTGAAATCGATGATTTGTTCGTTTTCGCTGATTCAAATAGTTTGAAATACCTTTACCTCTCCCACAATAAAATCAGCGAAGTAACCGGTTTCGTCTTTCAAGATCTTGTCAGTCTACTGGAACTTAATCTCTCAAACAATTTAATTGAAGACCTAAAAGAAGAACCATTTAATAATTTGTCAAGCCTTCGGATACTTAGACTTAACGGTAATAATATCAAATATTTAAATGGCGCTATTAATAAGAAACTTTTAAATTTGAAACAACTATTCCTCAGTGACAACGACATTGCAACGATCGACGAGGCAACATTAGACAAGACGATATATCATTTGGAAACAATCGATATATCAAATAACGAGTTAGATTATATTCCAAAACCATTCTTTAGACATTGGCGTCATTTCGAAGGACGCGCAACTTGCAGAATAATTTATTCAGGAAATCAGTTAACAATTATTCCAAATGCTACTTCTGAAGAATATATTCCTAAGATAACGAAAGGACTGGTAGATATTTCGACCCATATTGATGTATCTAATAACAATATAAGTATAATTGAATATAACGCGTTCCAATATGTTATAAATTTAATTTCTCTTGATGTTTCAAACAACAATTTAAGCAGTTTCTTTGTAAATAGTGACCATTTATCGAGCGTTAAATTTCTCAATATAAGCGGCAATTTTATAAGTAGATTAGACTTCCAAACATTTTCGCACATGAATAACCTACAGAATCTTGATTTATCTAACAATCGCTTTGAAAATTTACCTACTAAAAGCCTTTTATACGCTAATAATCTAAAAAGTTTGAACTTTTCTCTAAACGATATACAGGAAGTGGAAAATTTCCACATTAACTTCCATTCCGAAGGAGGAATACTAGATTTGTCCAGTAACGGTTTATATGCATTTGTAATAGCGCCCGGAGAAGCGGGAGGCCTCATTGAATTAATTCTACGTTCGAATAATATAAACGATCCATCGCAGATAAATTTAAAATATCATCGCGCCCTTCTCAAGCTAGATATGAGCAGAAACTTAATATCAGTCTTGAACGAAAAGTCGTTACTATTGCCGGTCACGCTCACTAATCTAGACTTAAGCTCAAATAACATAGAAACTATTAACCCATCGTCTTTCTATTATGTTACCCATTTGCACACTTTAAGATTATCCCACAATAAGTTGAAAAACATCAATCACGGTGTGTTTCGGGGACTGACATCTCTGGTTAATCTCGACCTTTCATACAATCAAATTGATTCACTCGACTCAGCTGTTTTACTCGATCTAAAGTATCTCAAATTCCTCTCGGTTAGGTACAATCACATGCACAGCCTGGAAAGTAAAGCTTGGCTAAATCATAAAACTGATCTAACTGTATACATCGACGGAAATAATTTGTCATGCGATTGGTTGCGCAATGTACTTTCTGATTATAGTAACGGGTTTTCAAAAATGCATCCATTTGTTATCAATTCGCCGATGGCAGATAATACTTTAGACGGCATACCATGCGTACCCGGTCCTGAAAACCTCTACCGAAGACCTCAGAAGGAAGGAGACGACGAGCATATGTTAGTTGATGAAAGGCTTTTACTGACGACCCAAAAAATATTGGAAGCTGTGCGAGAACAGACTTCTTATTTAAGAAAATACATCTGGCGTTCTGTTCTCCTCGAGGCGGACAAGATGCAAGCTAACAACGTTTAATTTACTTTTTGTAACAATCTTATTAAGATTATATCCAGTGTTTAACCTTTATAACCCTCGTTAGTTTTAAAACATTTGCATTTTTAATGATTTTCAATATGTGTAACCGACTTAATATTATGATGTAATAAAATAAATGATTTTAATTTGTGTTTTATTTTCAATCAAACTAAAATAATAATATTATAATAGATAACAACTAAAAAGTTTCAAGACGTTATTTCCTAACATAAATTGAAGATTTTTTAATACAAAAAAACAACCTTTGTTAATTTACAACCAGCGTTTATGTGAAGAAGATTAGCATGAATCTATTTCCACTTAGTTGAGGCCGCTTCATTGAAAGCTAGGGACTTGCGCCAAGTTAATAAAAATAGCAACAACTTAGAGCGAATCGAAGTCTTCGAATTCCGGGTAACCATCACCGTAGTATACAGAAAAGATGGCGGCGCACTCCGCCTGCCCCGCGGTCGCGTCCCGACTCACGTGACACGGGCTCAGATCCATCAGGCCTAGCAGGGGCAGATCGATTTCTATCGATAACATCACTGCTAGTTTCAAGCTCTCTCTGCAATTAAATTACTTCATATAATAACAATGGAAACTTAGCTAAGTAGTTTATTTTCTTATTGCGAGGTAACCAAGCTTTAAACAAAACAGAGGTTACAATAATAAAATTAAAGGTCGGCAACGCATTTGCGGTTCCTCTAGTGCAAATGTCAATGGGTGTCGTTGACCACCTCGGTGTTCCCGAAAAGAATTGCAAGTGTAAAAACGCACAGTAAGATCAATGATTGATAAACAATAACAAATACTCACAAATTTATTAATTCAAGAGACTCAAACTGCTTTACACTATAAGCAATGTGTAAGCTGTCAGAAAAAGGTGGATCGGTCATCTGAAATATCCCCATCTGAAAACCAATCCAATATTATTCGTGAAAAATATAAATTAACATGTCCAAGAAAATGGTTACATGGACGTTAAAATCTTCCTTCCATCTTCAATAGAAAATACTGTATCTTTAAGCTTCCGGAAATCTAATAATCAAGAAAGCTTTTTGTATTTAGCAATAATACTAACGTCTTTTAAACCTATGAATATTAGGAGAATGCCAATTTATTTGACTATTATACTTAAAAGATGCAAATTACGTGTATAACAGCGTGTTTATGCTTGGCCAGTATCTCTACAGCTTTGTACCTCTTCGTCATATCGAGCAAAACTAGAACGTGCGATGGAAGAAATTCCGGCTGAGGGGTGACAGTTTCCAGAACAATCTGCGACGAATATTATTTCTTCTATTAATTAATTGATTGGACCATCTACACCATAGGCTTTATTATAAGTAAAAGTGTGCTTAAGTACATACTATATTTTTCATATTGAGTATTTTTTTGTTTGACTAATTTTATTGTTAGACTTGACTATTATTATCCTCTACGGCCTTTGAGCTGGCATTCCCTAATAGCTGAAGGCACCTTACAAACAGCCATGTACCTAATCATTTCTCTTTATGCCTAGTTTTCGCTCTTTATATCTAATCTTGGCTCATAATGATCCGACAAAGCGTCTTACCACCTATCACCTGCGTGTATAAAATGTTCTTACTTTTGGAAATAAGACTGCCAACCCATTGACTTTAGCAATCTCATTGGGCGGAGCGTAAAAACCTGGTATTAGAAGACCAGCTGGTGGAAAATATTCTTTATCGTCTTCTTCCTCGCTGCTTCCTTTCAATTCTTCATCGGATACGTCCTTGAAAAATCTAAGTCTTTCAATTGATTTGTATTTATTGACGAATTAATTATTACATTAGTCGATATATCACTTAGTACTAGTTGCAGTTACTTCGTACGAGTCGGGTCAATCGAAGTTGAAATTGAATTTGAATTGTGTGGTGGTAAAATTTCAATTAAGTTTAACGTAATTTCTATCAACCTAAGTACAGTTCATAGAAATTATTTATCAAAGGTATTGTAGTTGAACTAGATCATTGAAATCTATTTCTGGGCTGATGATGAAAATTAGCCAATACCTCCGGTATTACAATATCCACTTCTCTGTCCAAAGAACTTCGTTCGAATTCTTCAAGCGCTTTTAGATTCTGTAAATTGAAATATTCTGATGATTTAAGTAAGTACTTAGTATTGTTCGTAGGTACGTAGTTAGTGGTTTTCATAAGAAATAAAATAAGAAAGCCCACAAGAAATAATTTTTCAAAGTCTAATTTTAAGAGATGCCTACTACGTCTGTACAGTGCTTTGCCCTGCTAGTATCCAATGCTCTACAATTATATCCAATAATTTTATCATACATACGCCAGATTTGAGTATTTCGATCTTCTTTGCCTCTCTTTCCACTCGCCTAGCCTCAATTGTCTCTTCTATAGCTTGGCGCGCCATTCGCTGCATCTCAGACACATGTCGCGCACGGCTTTCTTTGGCTTGTGCCTTAAAACATGGGTAGCAAACAAAGCTCAATTTTGATTGTAAGAATAATTACTCTAGATACAAGTTGGCTATCAACAATTATGGCATAAGGTAGTGGCACACATGACCTCGTTATACAATTTTTGTCAGAGATAGTAGAGCTTTATGAATTACTAGCTGTTACGCGCGACTTCGTCGAAGTAGAATGGTTAATATAGCTTATGTTTCTCGGGGATAATGTAGCTTTTTAATGGTGAAAGAATATTTGAAATCGGTCCAGTAGTTCTTGAGTTATTTCAATACATACAAATATACAAAAATACAAAGTTTCTCTCTTTATAATATTAGTATAGATTGGACTATATTTTTCTGAGTGTATCATAACATTTTTCAAAACAAGTTCATAACGTAACTATCTTTACCATTCTCTTATCTCTTTCTTCTCGACGTGTTTGAACTATCTCCTCTTTGGTCCGACTGTAGGATTTATACAAATCGAAAGCCGTTTTTTGCGGTGGCTGATCAGTCATTGGTTTAGTTTCATCTAAGCTCGGTATTTCTTCATAGAGGATCTTCCTTATCAGTTCTTTAATATTAACATGTAGCCCAATTAATTTTACAAATACTATATTTTTTCTTTTAAATATACCTAAGTGATTTGGTAACCTACTCCGAATCGATTTCTCGTACATTAACTCCAAGGGACAGCCTTAGTGCTGATAAAGGAGTCAGATAGCGAAGCGTATCACCTCCTAAAGCCGGCAAAGCATCTGTGGTTCCTCTGGTATTGCAGACGTCCATGGGCGTCGATGATCACCTCGGTGTTCCCGTTGCTCGTTTGCCCCCTTTTCTTATGAAAAAAAAAAGATAGCGGCAGTAACCAGAGTGTCGCAGTGACCCGAGACAATTTTGAGGCCCAATAAGTAAGTCTTCATTGACTCGGTCCTGGGCAACATCAACTCATTCTTGGATCTCATGATATTTATCCCAATATTAATAAACTAGTAAGTATTTATTACCAACGAAATTTCTCTCAGTATCCAATATTCTAAAACAAATAGCCAGTGCCGGTGCTGACAGCAGTTCGAGCATCGAGGCTTCGTTTACTGGAGCATCCCCAGCGTACAGCACGTCCTCGGCCAGCTCCTTCGTCAGCTGTATCTCCTCACGACCCACCATTATTATATCTGCCGAGTCGCAAGAAAAGTTAGTCATCAGTACAACAGAGGTCACACATAAAGGCAATATTATGGTCATTATGACCATAGTTGGTAAAGACCACTCTCAAAGGAGAGTGATCAAGCATCAACTTATGATTCTAGAATGTGCTTCAGAGTCAGGGCAGCACAAAGTTGAGGTAACATAAAAGTCCCATCCCAACAAAAACCGATTATATTACAAGTTGTTGTTTTGACTCAACTGTGTGGATCCCATCTCTCGTAGAGTTCAGGATGGGCATGTGTTTTGTGAGGCCAGTACAGCACGAAGTTGAGGTGCCGTAAATGAGGCACCATTAGCTCAGCCCTGTGCTTCTTTCGAGCTTCTTGGCGTGACGCATTTAGAGCCAACGCGGTCGCGGTTGCTTCCTCTCTTTCAGTTTTACGAGCGTTCAACCATTCCTAAATTGGAATAGAATTATCTCCCTCGGAAAGTATTCTTGGGTAGTCAAAATAGTGTTTGTTCAGAAGTATTTTTTCTGTTCAGAAGTTTTGGGTACAAAGCTCCCTTTTATTACCTTGTCTGTTTAAAGGTTGATACGAGTACGTTCGACAACATACACATTTCAAATATCGTATTAATTTTTTATGAGATTAATGGCCGTTTTCACCAACAATCCCCAAAATTTTAGGTAACCATAACGCATTTTAAACGTCACCTAACACTACTTTCGTTTTCACCAACAGTTAAGTGTCACATTAGACCGCAAACGATCTGTTTGATTTAGGTAGAGTCTTAAGCAAAAAGACACCTAGCAAAAACGACTTTAGGGGTTGGTTGGTGAAAACGGGCATATATGTCGTATTTAATGGACGGCAGTATCCCGCCGGAAAACGTACTAGTATCAACTCTAAACGGTCAAGGGAGTTACCCAAAGCTAATGTATCGCTACAAAGCGATTCGATAGCGAACAACAAAACTGTATGAAACTGACAAATGCATTCGATAAGTCATGTATTGGTCACTTGTGAAATTTCGAACGTCATTGTCAGTTCCATACATTTTTGTCGATTTCATTAGCAATATCGCTAAACGAAATATACTTTGGATAGCACCCCTGGTATAAGTAATTAATTTGCATAATAATACGTACAATTTCATCAGGTGTTGCCTCATCTATATCATACGTTTGTTTTTCAATATGGCAACCTTCTTTAAACTTTTTAAAATATTCGATCTCTTTTTTCGCAACCTCTCCAAATGTAACATAATCAACACCACGAAATACCTTGATTACTCTTTTATTCTGAAAGTTTATAACAGAAGTTGATCGACATGTTTCTATATTTAGAGAACTAAGTATGTAATACTAGCTGTTCTTCGCTACTTGGTCCGTGCGGAATTGTAAAATATAGCCTATGTTACTCGGGGATAGTATAGCTTTGTAACGGTAGAAGAATTTTTAAAATCGGCCCAGTAGTTCTTGAGTTATTTCAATACATACAAAAAATCAAAATTTCTCTCTTTATAATATTAGTATATATTAAGTAAAAACAGAATACACAATCTAAAAGCTAAAATCATTACAAACCATGATAAATAAAAATACAGGTTCGCTTTGACCTCTAAATCTTTCTAACGAATCAATTTCATCGACCGCCACCTGTAAAAAAATAGAATCTTAGATATTTTTTCTTGCGGTTCTAGTAAACATAGACATACACAGGAACGTAAATATAATTATTGCGTAAGCAACTTGAAACTAAAATCGCAGGTTGGCGTAGCCTAGGACATTGTAATGGCCGCTTATCAAATTACAAGCAAGACAAAATATAACAATATTTCTGAGAATGTCGACTGCAGTAACCTGCATTCACACGGACGCTTTTTTAAAGTCGGGGTTGTCGCTTTTACGCCTTCGCTTATACGATCGCTGTAAAATGACTCATAATTCGTTCAACCAGCGTTCAAAATCCAACGCAATTTAAAAGCGCCGTCGCATGAACAGATACATTGAAATGCATTTGTTCTATCATTACGCTTTTTTAGCGCGCGTTGTAAAAACGTTCGTGTGAATAGACGTTTGTAACAAATATTGTCATCTCTCTCATACACATTGAACAAACAGAGATAACAATAAATTATGAGAATATGTTCACAAATGCTGAATTGCGGAATGCAAACCGATACGAAGCTGGGTGGTCATTACAGTAATCATTTCTTAGAACACGATTCTTATCATCTTTGGTAAACTGAGATAGTAAAATAGACTAAACAATGACGTACTAGCTGTTGTCTGCGACTCCGTTTGCGCGGGGTTAAAAATAGTAAGTAGCCTATGTCTTCTTAAAGACTGTATTCTACATCTAAAGTCGGAGTACCTTCAAACAGCAATCCTTCCATCGTAACTTCCGCATCTATATCTATACTAATATTATAAAGAGAGAAACTTTGTATTTTTGTATGTAATGAAATAACTCAAGAAGTACTTGGCCGATTTCAGAAATTCTTCACTATTAGAAAGCTACATTATCTCCGAGTAACATAAGCTATATTTATTAATTTCACGCGGACTAAGTCGCGCACAACAGCTAGTTTATAAAATAAATAAGATAGTCATTGTACAGTCTAACCAAGAATATAAACATCCTGGCGGTAGCAACGTCAATATGTAGTTTTTACGCAATATTATTGTTTCCTAATTTTTCGCTCAATTTTTTTTAAATACTTACTCTTAGAAGTACCGCTTGTCCGTCACTCCAATCTAATTTCATCTTCATGAAGAGATGATCAAGTGCGGTGCAATAACCGAAATAAGTACAATACATTTGTGCACCTGAGAGCAAATAAAGATACTATAGGACTCGTGATATTTTAAATTGGCACAGCGAAAATAAGAGTTCCTTTAAGCCGACGTGCCAACTCAATTACCGAGGCAAATTGCCAGAATGATCATATGCTATAGCAATTACCCATGTCCAGCAGTGGGCAGAGAATGGCTGATGTTGATGATGATGATGATGATGATGATAATGATGATGATAATTATAGCAGTTAATACTCGTAATAGGTTAGTTATAGGTCTAATATAGTCAAAATAGTTTGAGCTACTGCACTTAGGAACTCGTCTTTTGATCAATAGTTCTTATTTCTTCTAAATTTTACTTACAAATAATGTTTTCTTTAGAATTATTGAGCATGTAATCGAAATCTTTTTCTGTGTATACATCTGTGTATATTTCTATTTTTCTTTTAGCCATGACTACAAAAACTTATTTAAAAAATAGATGAGTACAACTTTTTATACGAATTATTGATATTTTAAGAATGGACAAAATTAAAATCTACGAAGCCATGACGATATTATTATATAATTTTCGAGCTAACTAGATTTTAATAGGTTGGTTTTAATTTTAAGAAAGTTTATTTTCTGCTCAAATATAAATGAATTCTATAAAATCAGCAGTTTAAGCAGCTTAATATGCAAAAGATAGAACTTTTTATATTATCAATAATTATGATTATTTATTTTTATCATAATCTCAAGTCCCTATATCCATTTTCTAAAAAGTCGACAAAAAAAAGAGATCATGATGAAAGTTTTGGAATGTTTTCTTGGTAAACATTTTATCAGCGCAAGCATTAATTACTTTACTTTAATATTAAATATTATTAAAAAAATATGTATTATTAATAATTAAAACGACAAATATTTTATATTTTTTTACTACTATTGGAATAAGAAAAATCTGGAAACTTATAGATTTTATTTTATGGCAATATGACAACGGCAACACTGCCATCCGCCATATTGAAATTTTAGTGATTCAGGAATTATCGTCTGCCATGGAGTCTTATTTTTACGCAACAAGTTCTGATTGTAATTCTGTCGTATATTCACCTAAATTATGTCATATGTGCGTTGTTATTCAATTCGGTCGCGGATATTGCAGAAATATCACATTCGTTTGACAAAATCCGCTTGAACGTATTGTTGTTTATAATTCAGTCGACCCTGGAGACATCTTGTGATAAAAAACCAGCAAGTTGCCTCTGTCTGATTTTGTCTTCACGTGAAAAGGTAACAAAATCGGATTGGTGCTAACAAAAAATCGACAACTATGGATCCCGATATGTCTTGGGGTACGTATTAATTTTGTACATATTCTCTGGGTTATATAGAAATACGATAACAAACGGCAACTTTTTTCTAGACGCAGATAACTTTGAGCCTAAATTGCCGACCACGTTGACGTCTTCGAACAAATGGGAAGGCGAGGACGAGGAAGAGGTCGTAAAGGTAAGTGAAACAGCTGCCAAGTGTTTATTTAGTTTGTCATTTGGCACGTGTAAAAGGTTCCTTGTATTTCACTTTGATCAGACATAACCTCAACCTTGCTTACGTGTTGACGTCAACTTTATTTTGCAGGAAAGTTGGGAGGATGAGGAGGAAGAAAAGAAAGATGAAGAGAAAAAAGATCTCGCTTCTCAGCCAAAACCTAAAAAGAAAATACAAGACAAAATAGCAGAAAAAGAGGTGAGGTTTTACATTCTCTAATTTGGTATGTATTACACATTCTTAGATTATTACAAGGTCAGATGAAAAGCAATAGTGGATATTCTCATTAAACATATGGTGTAATTCTTAATGGAATAATTATATAAGTAAACATAATATTTGTAATTATTCATATTCATCTCTGAAAGTATTATTAATAATGTTATATTAGTTAAAACTGTAATTTTAATAGAACTTTAATGGTTAAATCTGTATTATAAAGAGAAAAGATTTTATATGTATTGATATAACTCAAAAATTACTTTGTCGATTTCAAAAAATATTTCCCCGTTAAATAGCTATATTATCTCCGAGTAATTGACTATTTTTTTAATTCCCTGCAGACAAAGTCGCGAGCAACAGCTAGTTAATTATAGAAACAACCCATCTTGTTCACAAATATCTAATCTTAGTATTTGTAATAATTATTGACACATTAGTGATAATGATTTATTGTTTTGTAATTAATAAACTTAATTAGTATATGACAATTACAGCGCTTAGAAAAAGAGAAAGCTGAACGTATGGCTGCTGAAAAGGCTTTAGAGGAGCTGACGCCTGAACAGAGACTAGCGGAGAAGCTGCGCCAACAGAAGTTACAAGAGGAGTCAGACCTGCGACTTGCCATGGAAACATTTGGTAATACATCACACATAAGGGAGAAACCTCCACAAGCGAGCCGTAGTGTGGTCCCGATGACATACCTCCATAAGCTTAACTTAACTTGGATTAGAGAGAATCTTCTATATCACTGTCCCTTCCAGTTTCCGACTGTATATAAATAACCAGCATATAAAGTGACTTGTGAAAATAAAAAAATATATAAATATCCTATGTTACACAGTGGTAGATATTTAAATGATTTTAAATAATTTAAATTTTTAAATGGGCCCAATAGTTTCTTTATATTATATTCGTAGCATAGGTGGCTCAGTGGTTTAGCTCTTGAATTATGAACAGCAGGTCCCGAGTTTGAATCCCGCCATGTACCAATGTGTTTTTCGCTTTTCGAATTTCATATGTACATATTTACCCGACGCTCTTATGGTGAAGGAAAACATCGTGATGCAACCTGCACATATCGGCGAAGAAATTCAAAGATATGTGTGAAGTNGACCAACCCGCACTTGGCCAGCGTGGTTGACTATGGCCTAGGCACCCCTTAGGGGGTAGGCTCCGTGCCCCTCCCTGGTGACGTATAGTGAGCTGGTGATGATGGTGATGTTATTTGTAGCTCTGCGGCTCCATTAGACTAAGTTTGCGATAAAAATGGAGATCTTGCTTCAGTGTAGGGCCGTTTTTGTGTGACATTGGTCTAATGAAGCTTGAGTAAAGATTAGTTACACAATTTATGATTGAAAAGTACATTTTGCTAAATTTATAAATATTATAGAGTATTTGGCTTTGATAGAGGGTTCAAAGGAATTTCAGATTAACACAAAAACATAAAAATTATAAGACATCTTTGTTTTTAAAAAAAAATGTATGCTTTATTTGGAAACATTATATAAATATTCCAAAGGGTGAGGGGTAAAAAAGGATAAAAATTATTTAATTTTCACTGATACCTCTCAATTAAGTCAATTCTTTAATAAATGTATGTTTGTAGGTGTTTCTGAAGGTGGTGCAGGCAAGCTGGACAGCTTCCAGCCAACCACCAAGGAGGAGTTCGCCGAGTTCGGTGACTTGCTCTGCAAGAAGATTAATCTTTACAAAGCAAAGGAAGAGTTCCCTGGATTTGTTGATGATCTTGTCAAAAATATTATTGTACAAAGTGAGTTATTTTATACTAGTTGTTGCCTCCGACTTTGTTCCTGCAGTGTAGTGTTGCAACAGTGAAATAAGTTATCATATTGGTTTTAGTTTTCGAGCCTATTCAATACAAACAATCAAATCTTTTCTCTTTATAATATTAGTAAATAATGATTTTTTTT
>QDHC01003938.1:183377-195991 GCA_013186455.1 Papilio dardanus tibullus
ATGTTTTCACCATTACTATTGTTTTATAACCTTCACTAGAATCTAAGAAACTTGATAAATGACAACCAAACATTACGTATTTCCGTAGACAGAGGAAACATAGACCGCTGGATATACTCGTATTTGTCTCATTCACACAAGAAAAAGAAGGACTTATTTCCATGTCTTGTAAAAGAACGAGATAGAATGCACTATCTTCTGTTTCACTCCGCGTGCCGGTTTTTTATAAGGCGAGCTTTACTATGCTAAAAGTGTCTTTTATTTCAGCGTTTTATTACCATTTTTTAATATAAAAGTTAACAATTCCTATTGTAAACAATTTGTGAACCATTAGTACAATGTCACTTCACATAAACATGGTGCGTTGTAGTGTTTTTGGGTGTAAAAGTGGCAGTGAAATATACATGTCCTACATATTTTGTCCCTTTCGGTGATACGCTGGCCAGCGGTCTTAATATATTAATAATCTAAGCTAGTTTCACAACACAGCCGAGCGCCCACCGCAAAAGACTCATGAGCGGGAGATGGTGAACTGAGCGGCCTAAAATGCGCTTGCGTCCCCATCAACAGAGAACTGTGCTAAGCGAGCACAACATAACGTAGCTGTCTCATTTGACACAGCTCGGTTCTCTAGAACATTTCGACTCTTTTTGACAGATCTTGGTGGGAACACAAGTATGCAGTTTGGCTCAGCACTTTACTCTTTTGCGGTGGTCGCTCACCTTAAGAATTTAATTAGGTGTTTCCCGTTGGGTCGTAATACTGATCGGTCCAACGGCAAAACCCGCCAATGCAACTTCGTCCCATAGAATCGGATATGCGTAGGCATTTCCCGACGTAAAAATATTGCGAGATCTCGCAATCATCAACTTTGGTAGTAAATCAAAGACGGTGGGACGCAGGTCAGGGCTATGGGTATGGAAAACACATTGTTAGCCCTTGAAACTGTTATTGCGTTCTTTGGCTGTCGCTAATGACTCCTTTTATGAAAAGATATAATATAGACAGCCTACTTGTGTTAACACAATTAAGACGAAACGATGTAAGAAAGCGTCAGTGGCTCGGGTTTAGCTCTTGACTTGTAATCTACAGGTCCCGAGTTCGAATCCCAACATGTACCAATGTGTTTTTCAAATTTCTTAAGTACATATTTACTCAACGCTCTTACGGTTAAGGAAAACATCGTGATGCAACCTGCACAATATCGGCGAAGAAATTCAAAGATGTGTGAAGTGGACCAACCCGCACGTCGACTGGGCCAGCGTGGTTGACTATGGCTATTCACCCCTTAGGGGGTAAGCTCCGCGCTCTTCGGTGGGTATGTACAGTGAGGTGGTGATGATGATGATGATGTGATTTAGATAACCTTAGATTTTTTATTAATGTTACGATATGTGAATCGCTACAGAAAATCAAATTAAAAGTAAAATAGTAAGATATGAATAGATTACCGTCTTTGTATTAAATTATTGGGTAAAAGATTACGTGCCCCGGAAGTGAGAGAACAATAGTAACTTTTGAGTATACTTCCGGTCGAATTCTAAAGGGATCACATATTTAGAGAGCATTCAACAGTTTCCATTGTATACCATTTTAGTCTCTATTGAAAATGTATTAAATTATCACATATCAGTTGTCATAATTAGAAGACATAACTATCTTACTAAAAAAAGATAGGATCGGTTTAAAAGGCAAGTCTCAGTAACATGTTGATTTTACTATGTTTAACAAAATCTACTAAATCTGCTCCACTATGTTTTGGATAAGTTTAACATTTACAACTAGTGTCCGAACCATATTCTACATCTGTGGAAAATTTTATCGAGTTCCATTCGGCCGTTCTAAAGATATCTTCTAACTCAACGGCTTCATTACATCTATGTCACGTAAAAATGTCCTTACGCCGAAGTAAAATCTCAGTTTTTTCCGCGAACTCGGCCTAATGAAGCCATGGTTACAAAAATCGATGTAAAGTAAACATTTGTATGATAACTAAACAATTGAATAGGTGTTATTTGCAAGCTCAGTATTGTTTCTTAAATATATATCACATGTATTACCAATGGGCTGTATAATATGCAACTTTATCTGGGAAAATATAAAATTGACTTATTTTGTTTACAATACAATGGGTTGCAAAAGAAAATTGTATTGTTGTTGAACGATAAGGATCGCGTGGGATGTATCGGTGAAAAGTTTACGATGTGACGCAACGCCTTGATTTATTTTATAAGCTTTTAATATAGCTTCGTAATTTGTTAGTGTTGTATTCCACTGTCACTTATATTTTTACATAATATAAAAGTTTCGTTCATATATTTTGCTTGTTACATGGGTGTTAACAAAAGTATCTTTCAATGGGCGATATCGCTGATGGAATCGAAAAAATGTATAAAACTGACAATAACATTCGATGAGTCATGTGCTTGTCACGTGTGAGATATCGAACGTCATTGTACGTTCCATACATGTTTGATGTTCGCTATCGAATCGCTTTTTAACGGAAGTACCTTGGGTAACCCCCCATATCAATAACAAATCGCTAATTTCGTTTTTTGTATTTCGCCTAACCAATTCTTTAAGAAACACCAAATTGAATCCACAAAGTGAAGTGTTATTTCGACTTATTCTAGGCGAAAGATGCATTAAAATATGACCATTGCTAAAAAATTTCATGAGGCGGTGGCTATATCGTTTCAAAAAGTAACGACTGTACTCTGCGAGCTATTTCAAACAAACAATAGGTTGCGACAAGTCTTCTGCAGCTAGAGATGGCACGTTTCCATTGCAACTGTAGACGGACAAAGAAAACGATTAGAGTACCAACTATTAAAAGCGAACTGATTCAAGAGGTGATGTATCCCTTCTTATAAAATACAATATTAGTCAAATACTAAGTAAAATAAAACCTAAATCCTTAAACGAAAACAATATCCAAATTCAATTAAAACACATTTAATCATAAAATTAGAAAAGGGCCCTGACTAGCTCAACGAGTCGGCGCCGAAACCAGGTTAACTAAACGTGAATATGGTTTGATTTATTTTTTTTAACAGAATTGAAAGAAAGAAAGAAAGAAAGAAAGAAAATACATTTATTGCCACACATAAGAAGAAGAAAAAAAATGATTATCGTGTCGTGATCTACAATGGTGACTTCTGACTGTCGTTTAACAACTATGTGTGAATTACGAAAGGGAAACGGAGGCTCTGCCGCTCACTGAAACCTCAGCGACCAGCCGCGTGAGAACTTCACTACTAGTTAAATTACTAGAGCAGCCATATTAACTAAATTCATTGTACAGTCCTTTTAATTTCACTACAACAACGCAAAGTATAAATACATTTGTACATTCGATGTAAGCATTTGAGCTTTTATGCTAAAAGAAATTTTGATTTATAACTTATTATTTTGTCCTATACTTCCATAATTATCGTTTGTTTCGGTATTTTATAAATACTATGGAACGATATATTTTGATCATACATTTTACAATTTCAAACCTTCTTACTTCAATTAAACAAAGTAGCGAAATTCCTTATTTATAAATTTAAGACTGTCCTATAATTTGTAAACAAATATGGCACTTTAGTCTCAAATAGACACCAACCAAAAGGATTTGAGCCGAAAATGTCGCAGATAAACAAAAACGGTTCGGGATTGAATATCGATTTCGGGCTCATAAAACAGTAGTAAGAATGAAGAAGGCCGGGGCACAAGGACGCGCACTTTCACCGCGCCTTTCTATTCGACGCGTGCCCCCGCGTGTTTCTGACACACGGACGGAAAGCATCGCGAGCATAACGATTTAAATATTTTTATGTAAATTAAGAACTCTGGATACGTCTGTGTACATTAAACTAAAACATGCATTAAAATTATATCACTTTTCACCAATCTAAATAACAATAATTATTCCTTCTTTCACCTTTACTGAACATTTCATATATTGTTCGTTACAATTCTGTTCGTGTGTTTGCTTTAACGCGTAACACGATCACCAATTACGCCTAAACAATAACAGCATAATCCATATGCTCGGGTACCTTTGACAGCTCACATTTATTGAGGTCAATGACCGGTAACAGGACTTTATGTAACATATTATACTACGAACTAGAATAGGTACAGACTCCTATTTCTTCAGGCATCTTATTTCTTACCAATAACTATTTTATTTACAACAACATATCTCACGCCTGAACCCTGAGGAGTAGGCAGAGACAACGGACCTCCATTTGGCACGATCCTGACACATCTCTCTCGCTTCTTCTACATTCATACATGTACGCATACACGACGGTTACGCGTGCTCTTAATACCGTCCTTCTTGAGTAATTCCTTAATTTGACCGGTATAAGTGCATCTCGGGCGACCGACACTGCCACTCACTTTCGCATTTTAAATCTTCTTCTATTACTTGCATTCATTCATCCTCTCAACATGTCCAAACCAGCCAAGCATACCTTTTTTTTGTAATTTAATATTTCAAAGGATTGTTATGGAGACAAAGGACGAGGACCAGATGCATGGAATCATCATCCAGGTGGACATAAGACTTCGTGAAGAAAATAACTACCGAAGACTACCGATGACTTGGTATAAATTTTAAAGCTAAAAAGTGCAAGAGTTTAGTCCATGTAGTGCATGACAAAGTAAACTTTATCGGCCTTGATCGTTGATTAAAATAAGCACTATTTTATTGTTAAAGTAAACCATTTCGTGTGAGATTACTACGATCTCACTTATTTAAATAAATATGCGACAAAGATAACGAGTAATTTACTATGAGAATTCTTTATTCTATTCATTTTAAAGTAGCGACCCGCCCCGGCTTCGCACGACTGCAAATATTGTTAGTGTGCCTGTTATATACAATGTTCACAGTTTTTCTATAGTGTATCTGGTATCAGTTTTGCACCCGTGCGAAGCCGGGGCGGGTCGCTAGTGTATTATACATAAAAACCTTCCTTATGAATCACTCTATCTATTAAAAAAACCGTATCAATATCCGTTGCGTAGTTTTAAAGATACAAGCATACATAGGGACAACATAAAAAAGCGTTATTGTTTTATACTATGTAAGGATTCAAATATGTTTTCATGATAGTTAATCATCGCTATATAAAAGCTGAGAATTAGAACAATTCTCATGTTAATATAAAATCCAAAAACTAGGTAATGACCTTAATTAAAATTTACTTTAAAAAGTAATTAATTATATTATGTAATACTAGATGTTCGCGACATCGTCCACGTGAAGTAAAAAATATACGCTATGTTACTCGGGGATAATGTAGCTGTATAACGGTGAGAGATTTTTATTAAATCGGCCCAGTAGTTCTTGAGTTATTTCAATACATACAACAATTTCGTCTTTATAATATTAGTGTAGATTATTATAGATTGCAGCGATACCCTATGAATAATCTGAAACACTTTTTATGGATCAAAATGGCAATATATTTCTTGTTAGCAGTTTTTTTTATATTACAGAGTGGCAAACGAGCAAGCGGCCACCTCGACTCACTGAATAACAAAGCGACCCCTGCCCATTGACATCTGCAATTGCAGATGCGTTGCCTACCCTTTATCTTCGGAGGAGGAGACGCACAGTAAGAGGATAATTCCTCTTCCTATTCGTCCCCTCCCTAACATGAGTTATTTCGATATAGAGTTAATAATTATATCTCTCTTTATAAACGATGGGTTCCAGATCGTTTCCTATTAGATTTTATTAACTTCAATAACTTTAAATATAGGTATTGGTTTATAGAACAATCTTCATCATATCGCAAACCATATTCTTGTCTGTCGTAATGTTATAATTGAATGTTTTGTGCGCGAAAAGGGAACGGTTAGATCGTCGGATAAACTGCCCGTCACATTCTTAAGGCGCGGTTAAATATCTATACTAAAATCATAAAGAGGAAAGATTTGTTTTTTATGTACTAGGGGATTACCCTAAGTACATTCGCTACGAAGCGATTTTATAGCAAACGTCAAATATGTATGGAACTGACAATGATGTTAGATATCTCCTGTGACAAGGACATGACTTATCGAATGTCAATGTCAGTTTCATACATTTTTGTCGAAAATTACTTAGGATATCCCAGCAAAAGTAACTCAAAAACGTCGTTTTTTCAAAAAAAAAATCACCACTTTACACCTACAGTATAGCTGAGTAACATATGCTTTATTGTATTTTCTTTATTCATACGAAGTCGCAAGCAAAAGTCCGTTAAGTCATTTAAAGCTATAGTAAACATCTTCGCCTTAACTTTATCCAAGACGGAACACGCTGCTCACCTTTCGTTACGCAAGCAGCTGCACGAAGTGGACTCCAGCTATCATCTGTCCGGGACATTGTCAAATACATGGCCATCATAAAACTAATACCTTACTTATCAATAATAAACCTTGTGTTTTGGTAATAAGGTAAGTTTTTCAATATAGAGTTCGAGATATGATTGACTTGTTCACAGTTCAATATTTTAATTTAAAAATCGAACACCACTGCCGTGATATTTCTACCATGTTGTCATCCCTTACATTCTCTTTGACGAAATAGAGACAAGAATACTGTATTAAAACAATTGTCATGACCGTGAATTCTATAAAGACATACCACAATATTGATAAAAAAGCTAATTTCAAACAAGCAAGTGACAAAATTACAAGATTGATGACCGTTTTCACCAACAATCCCTAAAGTTTAGGTAACCTTTAACGCATTTTAAATGTCACCTAACACTACTTTCGTTTTCATCAATAATTAAGAGTCACTTTACACCGTAAGGGATCCCTTAAATTTACGTGCCCGAATTTCCGCCCCTAAGCTCTTAAGTGACAGTTCACGTGTGGTGAAATAGGTGACACATAACATGGTGAAAATCAATTTAAGTATGTGTTAGATTTAGGGAGACACTTAAGCAAAAACACCAATTTAAAATTACTTTAGGGGTTCCTTGGTGAAAACAGGTATAAGTTATTCGCAACAATGCACAGATATGATACTCGTATGTAAACAAAGTGTATACCAAGTTAACATATTTAAGATATGAAGTAAACTGGGTGTTGCAAATTATATTACATCAGGAGTCGACTGCGCGCGCATCCTTTCACCAGACCTGGCCTCGGGACCGTCGGCGGCTAACAACATCGGAGACCACTCTTTTAAACTGTCTAAATCTATTACCTAACACATTTTTATATCCCTTATTCATACCACTGTGAATATGACCATCTGCAGATTGTCATGATGAGCAAAATACGCGGTGGACGAGGAAAGACTTCATGGTAGAGGAATTAGGAGAAATAAAACAATAAGAGATAGTGTTTGAAAGTAAACTATTACCATTTTGATATATTTTCTATTTCTTTGTTACACAATATTTACAATTAATTACATGAATATATACGCTGTTAACTTCTTCAAAATACATTGTTCACTGAAAATCCCTCTCTTTTGTTTATTTATTATCTTTTTAAATAGACTAGGTGAAGGCGTCCTTGGTGGCCAGTACCACACAAATATTTTAATTTAATTATTCTAAAATACAGTATTCATTCAAATCAATGTTCTAATTAATATAAATAATTTATAATTCTTGCGATTATTTTACTAACGCCATCTAGTGTTTACTTGTTGAATGACCAGATAGCACGACCGGAAAATTTCGATGATCTGACATAGGCCTACATTAGAGTGACATCTAGAGAAATAATGTTTTCATTTTCAACTTAATTGCTATCTAATATACGCAATCTTTTTCCATACTTAAATAACTTGGTAAAAATATAAAAGTTTCGAATATTTGGTCTTTGGTAAATGGTATTGGAAAAGGGGTCAACTAGAATTACAAACCCCTTCACGATTCAGGTTTCAATAACCATATTATTAATTTGAAAGTTTTCTTTTACACTAATGTATCCACTAGTCACGCATATTGTCATCCCTGTTATCCTCTTTGAGAAAATAGGGACGACAATGTGTCAATACAAGTAGTCAAAGCATATTGGCTGCAACTTATGCAACAGAGTGACGGGAGCAAAGTGCGGTCTTCGCACACAGAGGGTTAACATAACCGTTAAATAATGAAATTCGAATGCTTGTTACTAAAAAGTGAAAGTTGTTATATTAGTGATAATCTGCACCGGATCTATGATTTGACCGGTTAAGAACATTTCCTGGCTACTAGAAATATAAAATATTTGTGTCACGAAATCTCATATTTTTTAACCGATTATTATTTTAAAGTATTATTTACTATAGGAGCGTTAATCAGCAATTTTTTAAGAGGGCGAACGAGCGGATGTATCATCGAGGTGGTCTACGACGCCCGTGGACATTTGCAACACTCGAGGAACCGGAAATGCGTTGCCGGCCTTTAAGGAATAGATAGGCTCGCTTCTTGAAGGACCCTAAGTCGTAGCGGTTTGGCAATACCACTGCGGACAGACTATTCCACAATTCGGCTGTGCGGGTATTTTATTTCATAGACAGGGGAGGGGAGCATATGTCTCCAGACTTCCCCTCTCCCGTCAAATATACTTTGAGATGACGGCATCTCTCATAGTAGCTTAAACTACATGTAAACTTATGGAAGATGCCTGTGCAACTTGGTCACAGTGACATCACATATTGTTGCTACTTAAGTTGCAGTTAAGTTAGACTCGATGTTAACGCATATAACTTAGTGGTGTTTTACCCTTTAAATGTCAAATGTTTTAACAAGTTGAGAATCGAAAGCTGAAATCTGGTTTAAAACGGTAAACTGATATTATATTAAAAAGGTAAATGGACATTTTAAAATGGTTTAAAACTCAAAACATGTGATTAAAAGATATTGAATATTTTGAACCGATTTAAAAGGAGGTTCTCAATTTTTCTGTCTTTTTCTTCCTTACCTAACTTTGCTGTGATATTTGCAAGCGAGATGCAAGCTTTTATATCTTTGTGCGTTAACTTCACTGTAATATAGTCGAACTGATTTCAATAATTTTGTTTTTATTTAAAAGCTAGTGCCGATCGCCTTATAATCCTAATTATTTACTTTAAATTATTTTCCAACTAAACTATTCCTTTACATTTTAACTTAATTATTTTTTGTATTTTTGTGTGTATTGAAATAACTCAAGAACTATTGGGCCGATTTCAAAAAATCTTTCACTATTAGAAAGATACATTATCCCCGAGTAACATGGGTTATATTATATTATTCCACGAGGATAAAGTCGCGCACAATAGCTAGTCTTGTTACGAGTATAAGTCTATTATTTTCCTCCATAACTTCAAATAGATCGTTAACAGACCCATGAGAGCTTGCTACCGGATGATCTATAGATCATTAAGTGGCGATGTTTGGGCGTCACTGGACTCCGTCAGCCTCTCACTTTCGTTCTCGGTTATTTCGTAATTCGGTTCAGTTCGGCCGCGCATAGGGAAGCGTGACTTTGGAATATAAGTTTGATTACGTCATCTAATTAGAATGTATACTTATTTCATCTCTGTCTTTATACCACTAATGGGGTCGTCGAATTAGTCATTCAGGGAGGTTAACTAAAGTATCTTTCGATTGGCGATCCCTGATGGAATTGACAAAAATGTATGGAACTAACAATGACATTCGATAAGTCATGTGCTTTTCACGTGTGAGGTATCGAAAGTCATTGTCAGTTGTAGCGCATGTATTTAGGGTAGTGTTAGTTCATATTTAAATATATAACAGTTTTAATATTCAAAAAAAAAATTTTTCATGAAACTTTTGTCCTCCCTCAAAGGCCAGCTACACATCTGTGGTTCCTCTAGCATTGCAGATGTCTATGGCCGTTGGATCATAAACTTAGGCGACCTGCTTTTCGTTTGACCCCTTCTCATATAAAAAAACTGAAGTCATTGTCTAAGTATTGTGCATTTTTTTAAAACTTCATTATAAGTTAATAAGTGAAGGCTGGACAACATCAAGTTATTTAAGTACATACAGACCACATACATACAGACAGGTAACGCTTTCTGTTCCCAACTTGGTAACTTAATGGTCAATGAAAGTATAGTTAAGTTAGTCTACACTTTTAACTACGTAAATACATTAAACTTTGTATATAAGTTGTAAACTATTTATTTTTCGTATAGTGTCATATTGAATCAATTCTATTAGGATGCTTTACTGTTGTTAGTAAATTAAAAAGAAACTTATTTTAGTTATCAAAGATAATTCTTATAAGAGAAATTGATCACGCACAACACAGATTTTTGTATAGTAAAATGTCCCATTGTTATATTGTTTTCGGTTTTTAACTATTGATATACTAAATTATTACTATTGAAATACATTTTTTTTAATTACAAACTAAAAACTCGTTACATTAATCCTACTTTTTTATATTCTTAAGTAGATCATAACGAACAATATAAATAACATTTAAAATGATTTATCAATCACGAGTAATACAAAAAGATATTTAACGTTGATATCAACTATAAGGAAGCTTGTGTTCGACCTATTGCAGCTGAAGGCATTGCAAAATATCCTACAACGATTTATAATACCGAGTCAACAATGCTTTAAATCTTACGTAATTTTTAGACTACATGACTGTAGAAAGACTAAATATTAATGTATGTTTGTATAATGGTTGACATGGTTAAAATTAATTGAATTTCTGGATTCCCAACAGTCAAATAATAAAAAAGAGCATTCAAAAATATTTTGTGGTTCCACAAAAGCACACGTTATTTATTCAGAGCCGTTACCAGAGTCCAGGTTGCCATAATGATCGGCGACCTCCGGAAGATAGCACGTTAAGAGCAAGATTCAAGATTATACATACTCAAACATTTAACCCATATAGAGACTATTCTGTTTGCTCTAATAAAAGCTGATGTAGCTGCGCTGATGCAGCTGGTTAAGGGTTTTATTTGGTTAGGCAATATTTTTTAATTTAATTGAGTTTTTTTTACATTATAAAATAGCAAACGAGGAAGCGGCCACCTGGATTCACTGAAATAGTGAAACGACCGCTGTCCATAGACCTCTGCAGGCAGATATGTTGCCTAAACTAAATCTTCCAGTACTTAGACAATTGATTTTTTTACCATTATATTTGTGCGCACTTTGGCTTCAATATACCGAATTCTTGATAAAGGTTAAAACGGACTTACCCCGAAGGAAAATGTCCGTTTTAGTCCCGAACTCGGTCTGTTAAAGCCGTAGGGATACGGATGTAGTTGTTATTATATTGATGTATTTTTATACGATGAATAACGTAGATACGCGTTACATTATTATGTAATGTATTACGAGGATATATTTGATATTCTATAGCGAAGGGTCTTATATCCGGTGAATATTAATAAGAGTGTGAAAGTGTACCGTGACTATATCGTAATATATATGTATATATAACAGAGAGAATATAACTTGACTAGTCACTGTATTATATTCAAGAAAATCTAGGTTCAAAATCAATTATTTGAATATTGAATATCCACGCAAATAAAGGGGTAAAAAATAGTAAAGTCTTCTATTTGTATTATCATAAAAATCATAAAAAACAAATTGGGGCCCAGGTTGCGCATAGAACAACGGAATTTTCTGCTTTGCGATATCTTCTTCTTAAAGTGCCATCTCCTTCCAGTCGGCGATCATAATGATAATCTGGACTCTGGACACCGCGGCCTAAAAAAGCTGTTTTGCGGTATAAAAGAATTTATTATTATTATACGTTGCCAATTAAAGTAAGGTCGAAATTATTTGTTAATTTAAATTATTACATTATTACTAATACATTGCTTTGTACGCTATGTAATAAGGAGCGGAGAATCGTGGGCAGACATTGCATAACGCTGTTCTCAGTGTGGTGAATGTAAAGAATATTGCAATACACGATGTCTAATTGCTCCTTCTCTATCATACTCATTATGTTATTAAAAAATAACTTTATAATAATAACAGATATTATTTAAATTAAATAATAAAAAATCGGTTCGTATGGTTTATCTTTGTAGCCGTTAAAATTAAATATATGAAAGTAATAATTCGATTATTAATTACTTAATGTAATTTAAAAATGGTCTCGGCTGTAGATTTTATTTTGTAATAATTTTATTTATAATTTTTTTATGACATCAAGACTTACTAGATAAATGTTCACTTAATTTTGAAACTATATTATTTTTTCAATATTCTAAACTTTTTTTTTATTTGGCATTTTAGTCCTTCCAGGACATTTACCACACGAACTGGCATAATCGTACCGCGCCGCCATACTAATAAGTGCAATTTAATAAAAGTGCGTTTAATTTATTATTAATAATTATATAATGTAACGCTTTTTTATTAAAATAATAATTGCATCTGACTCATGTACAAGGTCCATTACGCGGCGAACAAAAAGCTTGCATCAAACGTTTGGTGCACGTCGAGCAAATTACAGCATTGAATTAACCGCATAACAAATTACACGTATGAAACATTATGAAAAGTCGTGAATTACGCGCATTCTTATTGTGTAACTTTGTTGGAAACATTTATTACGATTATACAAAAAATCTAGACAAAAATATCGTATCGATAATCGTTAGTTCATACGAGTACGTCCCCACCAAG
>QDHC01003938.1:200942-218589 GCA_013186455.1 Papilio dardanus tibullus
GTGAAAGTCGAGTGATCTTCGATTCATCGGATGAGGGCTTTATTTTTACGATTGCCCTCGTATCATTTGACACGAAATATTAGTATTTATTTATTTTCCGATGGTACTTTAAATTAAAAAAAATCCGGCCAGTAAGTAGAAATAAGTTTTTACCAGCGTCAAACAATGGTTAAAATGCAAATTAACTTTCAAATATTTTTGAATGAAATGTTTGAGAAATCTTTCACATTTTAACTACAATCTCTAAAAATAAAACTTATTATGGGAACATTTGAAATATTGTTACTTTTATGTTATTTTATGGAGGGCTTAATTTGGACTCCTTACTATTTTCCTTTTGTCATTTTTTTATTAATGTCTTAAACTAAAAGAGTAAGCAGTGTACTCTATTTTTTTATTAATTACCAATTTTATTCAATGGCTAATTTTAATTGTTTGTTTTTTAAAATATGACTTAAGATATTTTCAACAAATTATCGTACCGGTGACAAACCATTACTCAATATTCTAGTCCTTTTAGTTGCGTAAAGTTAAAATTTTCGTGGAAGTGTGTCAGTATGTATACGGTGACGACTCGATGTGAAATTTGCGACCGGAACTCGACTCAACAAGACTCTTGTCAAGCGGTCAGTTTTCTCCTGGCGAGTATCCGTATTAAAAAAATCCAAGCAACAATCGTACTAAGGGAATTACGATTACGGATATAGGTCGAAGAGTCGGGAATATTTTGTAATTTTTTCCTGCTAGGGTTTTTGAATTGATTGTATGTTTGACCGTTTGTAGTTTGTAGTTCAATCAAATTGAACTTTTCTAACCATACGACTTCACCGGAGGAAAATCTCCGTTTTTTCCACGAACTCGGCTTAATAAAGCCATAGTGTAAGTGTATTGTGGAGTGATTTAGAAACCCCCATTTAATATATTCTTCAGAGTGTCATAAATATTTATTATTATAGATTTCCATACTAATTAATATCATTAAGATAACTGCTACACGTACAAACATGACCTCATAATCGTTGACAGTCATACTAGCCTATAGACTCTAAGTTGCTTGATAATTGCACTTTAGTTTTAGCTTCCTACTGAAATTATTATTAATTATCATATACATTTTCACCGTAAAAACACACAAAAAGTAAGACAATAGCTATACCAGCGCGAAGCCTGTGAACGTGCTCATGACAAAAAAAATATGTTACACCTCCTTCCGGCTTTTACCTCTTTATGCAACAGTCGGACCGAAATGTAAATTTAATGTTGCCGTTTACATAAATAATAAATAGTAGGTCTCTCGGGTGTGTCGTAACTGGGCTCAGACAACGAATTCTACGTAATCATTATAAATAGAAGATGAGAGGGGCCAGATATGATATTCTTTGCAAAAATTAGATGTTATATAACTATTGTTCTATACGCAATACAAAATTGTTTATAACTAGCTGTTGCTCACGAGTTTGTCCGCGTGGGATAAAAAAAATATAGCCTACGTTACTCGGGAACAATGCTTTCTAACCGTGAAAGAAAACGGTCTGGTAGTTCTTGAGTTATTTTAATACATACAAAAATATAAAAATACAAAGTTTTCCTCTTTATAAAATTAGAATAGGTTTGCATTAAATTAGAGCTACTCATCTTCTTTAATTTAATGGAAACTGCTTATGTTATCATACCTTCTTCACCAAAAGAACGTAACAAAACTTTCTTTGTATTTGATACACAATATTCAATGCGTATAAAAAGTGGCGACCGCTATCTTTATCAATCGAGTCACGCACCTGTCACTGTTTGGATTCTATTACAGGTATCGGAACACTTAAAAATGTCTTCTTTTTGTGCCGATTTTTAATTTCAAAACACTTTTTTGAGATAAAGATTTTTTATAAAAAAAAGTTAACGCCTTTGTTAAATCTACAATGCTTTTAATATTACTTGGAAAAGTATAGCGATTTTTATGCAGTTTTTCTATCATATTTAAGTTTGATTATTTAAAAACATAGCAGAGTTGCTGGATATAGGCATTGGGAAAGGCCTATGTGTAGCAGTGGGCAGAATAAGACTGATGATGATGGTACCAGGGTTTAATCACCTCAATAGTGCACGAACAAGGTCGTAGATATCTTAGTGGTCAAATCGTTACTAAAAAGAAAAGTCGTCGGAACGTGACATCCGGCATTTTATAAAAGTCTATCAATAAAGGACCACCAACATAGCTATATCAAGTTTCTTACTCGATTCGGTACACTTTAAGTAAAAAAGTTCTATGTTTTATTCACACAAATGCATAAATAAAACTAATATACAATTAATTACAAGAGAAATTAATAATAAACATTTTTTTATTGGATTAATAAACACAAATATATAGGATTATAAATAATTTAGTAGATTTTTTACTTTTAAAAGTTTTATCCGCATTAAAACTTAAAGAATCGGTAAAAGCTCACCAAACATGGATTCATTTTTTATAATTTAGCCTACGGGTATCGTCGCACGCTTGACTGCACCAGCCTTGACTTTGACGCCCCAGTAAACAGCCTATTACCGATTGAATTAAATAAAACACTATTCCAAGTTTAAACTTTTTGTTGCAACTTTACAATTTCTTTGATCATATTAATTATTATATTATCTGTGGTGTCTCACTTGCTTTATATTTGTCATATATCAAAAATCTAGTGACGGCTACAGACGTTCGGTTTTAACTCATCATCATCACCAGCTCAATATACTTACTTCCCCACTAAAGTGCTCGGAGCCTACCCTAAGGGGTGACTATGCCATTGTTAACCACGCTGGCCCAGTACGGGTCGACTTCACACATATCTTTTAATTTCTTCGCCTGAGTGCAATTTGCATGCTGACTTTTAACTATATACTTCTATCTGTACAATTCGACTGTTCAATTCAAACTGACGTATTTAGACACAAATTACGTCAGTTACAACTTGGGGGTTACCCAAAGTACATTCGATACAAAGCGATTCGATAACGAACATCAAAAATGTATGAAACTGATAAGAACGTTCCACATCTCACACGTGACAAGCACATGACATATCGAACTTATCTTTTTGTAGATTCGGTCAGCGATATCGCCAACCGAAATATTCTTCGGGTAACCCCTCTATACAATTTGACTATTCAGTTAAAACGGAACGTTTATCGTTTTAATATAAAGTTATGTTTGGACTTTTGTTCATCAAATTAAGATAATATAGTTTTCACATGTTTCTCGTATTTTATTACACAATACGTGATATAACAATACTAATTACATTTCGAATTAACGGCCGTATGTGTGAAAGATTCTTCAATTTTATTTAACACGTCGGTGCAAGATTTCATAAGTGGTGAACTGAATGGAGTCGCTATTGGGTAATAGCTTAAAATAAATATTATCTATAATCTATACTTCTATCTATCTTCTTTCTTTAATATTATAAAGAGAGATACTTCGTATTTTTGTATGTATTGAAATAACTCAAGGAACTTCTCGGCCGATTTTAAAAAATCTTTCACCATTAGAAAGCTACATTATCCCCGAGTAACTTAGGCTGTATTATTTAATTCCACGCGGACGAAGTCGCGCACAACAGCTAGTTGTATTGAATGATAATAATAATTGTTAAAATGACATAATAGTAGTAGTTTAGTTACTGGGTAATTATGAATATTACTGTTTTTAAGTAACGGAATATCTTTTTTCCATTTTGCATAAATACCTCGAGCAAATTAAATGTGTATATTCAAATAATATTAAAAAAATATTAGTAATGAATAAATTAAAACAGAAATAGTATGTATTACATAAGCTTTATTAATTAATTTAATATTAATTAATAACATAAATATCAAATAAATTAAATAATTTATACTTTAATAGCGACTCTACGCCATTCCACCGCACGACCTTCCTAGAAAGTCTAAACGGTTTGGTAAAAGTATTTGACACATACGTAACCATAAAAGTTAACAATATGATAGGTATTTTGAACCCTAAGACCTACGTATTACGTGTCAATATCGGCGTACGCACTTTTACTTTTTTTACACCATCTTCGAACGATAGATTCGCTATCGTTGTGCATTTTTTTATAATATCCAGATTTGCTTCAGTTCAACATCTGCCAGAATAAATCCGCTTTATTCCGAAACGAAAATCAGCATTATTACTGTTGTACTTTCTACGTTTGGTACATTCATAAAATTTGTTGCCAAATACAGAACATCCTTGTTCCTGTAACTTCTTATGATACATAATTTGGTCCAATGAGACCCCTGGTCTATCTTATTTAGTTCCGAGTGTCCTCCAGTATCGTTGAATCGACGACTTACTGGTCCTCGTTTATCGCAGTACTATATACTTTTTTCGGAATAAAGGGATAGAGGTTTATCCACACTAAAAGATTACTTAACAAACATCAAACGAATTCTTAAAACTTTAAAAAGTTATTTATTGCATGGACGTCATACTTAAACCAAGTCAGTTACATAACTTACCATTTTTAATACCAAATTCTCATCATATTATTTAACAAGATTAAAAGTTCAAAATACATATATCAAGATAATCGAAGACATTTAACATGACATTGGACCCTAAAAAGAGAAAGTTTGAAACATATCTTAGTAAATGTATGACCCTTAAGTTTCTGATAAGAAGTTAAGTGTTCACTTAATGAGTAGAAAGTGCCAGAATATAGATTCTGTTAACACATTAAGTGAAATTGATTATAGCTATAAACATTACCGAATATGACTTTTATAAAATGCCATTGGTTCCCTGATACTGTATACAAGTTTATGTTATTGTACGTATAATGTTATCCCTGAAATTTGGGCACCTCTGACAATCGGCCGACTTGTCACTGTCACCAAAGGAATTTTTTATCGGCCAATTAAAAGTTGTCCGACGAAAAGTTTCCAGTGTGCGTTGGGGTTTAGATTATCTTTGAAAAAACAAGCAAAGCAATGCAATCATCAATAACGAACTATTGTTCGTGACTTCGTCCGGGCGGAATTAAATATAGACTAATTTATTTGGGGATAATGTAGCTTTCTAACGGTGAAAGATTTTCTGAAATAGGCCTGGTAGTGTTTGAGTTATTTCAATAGAAACAAAAATACAAAGTTTCTCTCTTTATAATATTAATATAGATAGTATGTGTGTTATTACAATCCTAAGTTTATTATCTCAATTACTTTATTAGTGTCATTTCTATCGTGGTAATTTTCATTCGACATAGTTTGCGGGATTTGTACGGTAGCATTCCCACATTATTAATGAGAACGCGCAGTGAAATTGCTGAATTATATTCAACCGTTTAACATCCGCTCTTGTTAGAAACCTAATACTTTGATGCGGTATCCTGTTCTAGTACTTCACCGGGCGTGCCTTGAATATATTAACTCTTTAAAGTAACGCGAAATTTTCTTAAAACAAACTTTTTCTAAAAGCCTTTGCATTGGTCGGTTTGAGCGTCGGTGGCTCAGGGGTATAGCTGACTTGTAAACTGCAGGTCGACGCTCTTACGGCGAAGAAAAACATCGTGATGCAACCTGCACATATCGGCGAAGAAATTTAATTATATGGTTGAAATCTTGAAACATACGTGCTAGTCGTGGAGTTGCAGAAAATGGAGCCCATCATGGGTCGAACTACAAGAGTTTGCATACGGAAATTCAATAAAAACGAATCAAACCCGACTAATATGACACCGAGGAAACAATTCAAAATATAGAATTCAACAATGATGTTGAATTTTGAATATCGATCAAAGGTCGCCAGTGAGCTGTCATACTTTAATTTCATTTATGTCCACCGAGTCAGAGAGTCTACCCAAAGTACTTTACGAATGGCGATATTATGTGCTTGTTACGTGTGAGATATCGTATCGTCATTTTCAGTTTCATACATTTTTTACGTTCATTATAAAATTGCTTCGTAGCGAATGACTTTGGGCAACCCTCAAATAATAGCGTAGACAAGGCGCGGTCATACGCGTCTCCGAAACACACCCAATGCGTTTACGATGCGCGGCTTCTATTCAGCTTTCTACATACTACATTCCCAGAGCAGTCCGCGGCCGCGCTGCCACCTTATCTATTAGGTAACGAAAGTAAAGTGGTCTCTATTACAATACCATTGTATGTCATCGTATTACATATTTAAACACTTTGAATCGTGTAGATTTTTTATAGCATGGTTATTATATAATCTCCAATAATCCTTTAAGTGATTTTTTGTATCGCTTATAGAGGTTTCTATCTAAGCAGAGGTTCTCGCTTATGGAGGTGGCTCGCCGGGACCAAGAATGTCGCTTATAGACATTTCTCGCTTATCCAAGTTGGTCTGTATTTGTAAAATAATCTACTACCTGTTTTGTTTTTGATTATCATTTTCGAAGTTAACTCTTAATAAACCAATTATCAAAGATAAAAATTCTTTCAATAGTTTAATAGGTGACGACGCTCTTAGATGAAGAAAAATATCGTGATGCAACCAGCACATATTGGCGAAAAAATTCAAAGATATGTGTATTCACGCAAAATTCGCGCTAGTCGTGGAGTGAAGGAAAATGGAGCCCATCATGGGTCGAACATTACCTTAGTTAAAAATTACATATAGTGGAAACTTAAGTTAAAGTCCGTTATAAGCATAATACGTACATTCTACATTCCTGTTATAATTCGTGTGAAATTGTACACAAGAAAATCGCATTCATTCACGATAATCGTAACTTGATCTTCATATCGATCACAAAAAGATTTACATTCCACTTACATTCCAACACACAATGTCATCACAGTGTACGAGTATAAATAACGAGACCAGACGTCCCGTTTTTAACCTATATATGTATAGTATATGTAAAACCTCCATGTATCTATAAAGGTACAAGGAGGTTTTACATATTTTTAACAGAACCAATAACAATTCTTCTCCCACCGGACTGACTATGAGGGCGGATATTTGAATTGTTTGTTGCAGTGCTCATACGTCATTTGACGTTGCAATTGCTTATGACGAAGGGAGGCTTTCTAACTGCGAACTTACTGCAAATATTTAACTTTCTACATAACCTTTGTGTCGTAATTACGTATAACTGACAAATTATCTAATGTATTTCTTTGAAATGATTACTAACTTGTCTTACAAAGTTGAGTTTGTGATTAATTAATCTCATTGAATATAATCATCATTATTTATTAACCTGCGCTATTTACCATAGAGGGTCGGCACAAGGGATCGGTCGTTGATAGCTTTGGCGTTAAGGAAACGGTTAATTAGCTTTTGTCAACTAGTTGAAAAACTTGTTATTTTTGTCGACTTGCGGCCAAAAATAAATTCACCGATGATTCACGCATAGACTTCATCCAGACTTACGGTAAATTTAACTCACTGCACACTATGTACTCTTACATCTCTATCAGCCGTATTTTACTTACGTCTCTACGCCTACATTTAACACAATATCCTGATGACGTCAGTTGAACAGAGTAAATACATACAAAAGACATCAACGAGTTTATGTTTGTGAAAGCAGTATTGTCGCTGTTAAGTTACAAAGACTAAAGTAAGTAAATTGTGATAAGTTACAATGTTGTTTTAGCTTGTTATGTTGAAATAAAAGATAGAAAATGTACTTAATGATAGTAACTTACTTGTTTAAGTTATTATTGTTTTCGTTCTATTTTTTCTGTTTTTTTTTATATTAATAGATTTTTGGTTTTAATATTGATGTGTTTTTAATATAAAATTCAGACGAACCTCGATAAGCGAGACAAATATCCCGGTCCCTTGGATTCTTGCTTATCGAGGTTTGACTATAATAAATTACTCAGATTTCAGTCTGCTTAAGCTATAACTTAATATTCCGCCGCTGTTAAGTTTAGTAGGCTAATGTCGCAACCGGTATAAACTGGATTAAAATACACGTAACATAAATAATGATATTAAACTAGATTAATTAAAAAATAAAGTATTAGAACTAAATCTGACCTACAACTTTGTTTTTGTTCAACCATTTTACAGACTAAAGACCCAAATTCAAAGTTTTTTTTAATAACCAAGTTACAAGCGTACGTAGTAAGAAGAAAACTATGTTTTGAAACACTTCTCATCATAAATATACCTCACCTCTTTCTATCATAACTATAGTTGACAATAAGTCACTCAATAAGTCCGCTATCCGAGTGAGCAGTACGGAAGTACGTGGTCAGAATACTCTAGTGTGTAAGCAATCTAATAGTTCGGTGAAAGTTGATCTTGGTCCTCGAACAATACGATGAGAATCAAATCATTTACATATTTGTCGATATGTGATGTTTTACCTTATATATTCATTCGACCTGAATTCCGTTTAAAATAGTATGTTTGAAAATAAAATTAGCAGCGTCGTTTATTTTTTGTATATAAAAAAAAGCTACTTTTGTGCAAACTTTTGTGTTATATTTATACTCAAATGTTAAAGTTAAGATTTATGCGACCTAATTATTTTTTATATTATAAAGTGGCAAACGAGCAAGCGGCCACCTGGTTTCGCTGAAATAGCGAAGCGGCCGCTGCCCATAGACGTCTACAATTGCTGATGCCTTGCCTACCCTTAATCTACGGAGGAGACGTACAGCAAGTGTATTTATGATTAATTCAAAAATCATAAACAAAAAGTTGACACAATTAACTGAAGTGTTAATAAAACTCAAGTAACAAAGTTGTCTATGTAATAAGTATGAATGTCACTAATTAATCGAAAGTGTAAACAACAAATAGTTACAAGAAAAATAACAATTGACAATAAATATTACAAGAAATGTCAGAACAATGGGTATTCATTTTCAAACATTGAATCATTTACATATTACATATTAGCTGTTGCCGCGACTTCGTTCGCGTTGAATAAGAAAAATATAGCCTATGTTACTCGGGGATAATATAGCATTCTAATAGTGAAAGAGTTTTTGAAACCGCCTAAGTAGTTTTTGAGTTATTTTAATACATACAAAAATACTTAAATATTTGTGTTTCCTTCGACGTTGCAGATGTCCGTGGGCGTCGGACCAATTGATTTAGTTAATCCGCTGCTCGTTTGCCCCCTTCTCCCATAAAAAAATACAAGTTTTCCACTTAATAATATTATTTTAAATAGATAAATACATCTAAAGATTTCTACTACTTCACTTAACACCGGAAAACTGTGACAAATAGTGAAGCGCGAACAATCGTTCTTCACAACAATAACACAATGAAAGTGAGCGTGGCAGCCGACAGGTGGCGTGTCAACGCACTAACACAAGCTTAACACAATTAATTAAATTTCTAACATTATTATATCTATTTTATAATTAATCTTTTGTTTGTTACACCCGTATAATAATCGCAATTAAATATTAAATGAAAGGCTAACAATAAAGCTTTTCTTATACTGTTTCTACAGCTATGAGTATATCGGTGAGTTTCCGTGGAAACCGAAAGTAAATATGAAATGTAAATAATGTGCTTTGGTACCTTTTTAGTCCCTAACAGTCGTAAGTAATGTTAAGGTCATTAATTCGTAAAAATTACAAATAATAACAACTTGTAACGGTACGTTAACTAAATATCCGAAATTAATGCATGAATTTAAATACCTTATTAATCAAATTGACTTTCATATCTGCTTCCGACGGAGAAATAGAGTTATATAATGAAGACAAAATTAACACAAGCCACAGATTACATTATTATTAGATACATCCATAGTACACCTACCCTGATACAGTCTGAGTCTTTATGGCCCCTAGGGGATTTTTCGTATCATCATCATCATAAGCTCATTGTATGGCCCAACTCTCGGGTTGACTTCACATATATCTTTGAATTTTGTATATTAAATCTATATTAATCGAGTGATTAAATAAACATTAAACATATCTGAGAATAGCAGTAAATGTAAAGCCGGCTACAGAGATTCAGTTTTAACTATGCAGTTCGACTTTGCATTTAAAACTGACGTGTGTAAAACTGAGAATTGTACAGTTCAAAAGATGATTTAATAAAAAAATAATTAGATAAAATCGAAAACTGTACAGTTAAAACACTTTTACATGAGATGTGACACATGTTGTTAATAGACTTAATAAACCACGATTTACCTTACATAATAGTATAGTTTACCTCAATTTACAGCGTTATGTAAGACTTCGTTATTACGACTTTTTTTTTCGTGACTTTTATTAATTAACTACCTGTTATGCGCGACTTCGTCCGCGTAGAATCGAATAATATAGCCTATGTTACTCGGGGATAATGTAGCTTTCTAATAGTGAAAGAATTTTTAAAATCGGCCCAGTAGTTCTTGAGTTATTTCAATACATACAAAAATACAAAGTTTCTCTCTTTATATTAGTATAGATATCCACTTTAATAAGCGAGAAAGGTGACCAAGGACACGTTAAATTTTTTTTTATGCGTCTGGAAGAATATTTTATCTCATGTATCAAAAATATCGCAAACGATCACAGATAGATGCATAATAGAATGCTGGTAATATTCTCACGTTATTTGATAAGTCAAGTGAGACAATGTAGTGAAAAAATTATTTTCTTTTCTCTGTTGATTTAAAAATGTGAGAAAATTCTAAGCTTACAACTTTTATGTTTTAATAAGTAATTATATATTTACTTTTATCAATGTTATATTAGGTATGATTAAATCGTAATATTATAATAATCGTAAACGTAGATAAAGTTTTAATCACTTTTTATACAAATTGTAAAACTACAAAATGGGACATATTTTATAGTATGGGCTCTGACCAATGATTGTACTGTAATATAAACCTTTTTAAAATACATACTTACTCCGCTGGCACAGCGACCCAAAGTGGATCTTGGCTTCCGCACAAGAGTCATCATCAAATCACCAGCTCACTATACGACTCCAACGAGGGGCGCGGAGCCTACCTCCTAAGGGGTGACTAGTCCATAGACAATAACGCTGGCCCAGTGCGGGTTGGTCGACTTCACACACATCTTTGATTTTTTTCACCGCTATGTCAGGTTGCATCACGATGTATTCAATGTAAGAGCGTCGCGTAAATATGTATTAGGTCGTTCGGAAAGTCATTTCGTTTTTTCCCGATAGAGGCTTTAATTGAATTTTTTGCACCCATATTCTCACTTAAGCCAATTAAACGGCTATATGCTTTGAAAGCTCATATAACAAGGCTAGTTTGTGAAAAATTTTAATTAATTCTGCGTTACAGTTTTTGGTTGGTGCCTTTTTAAATATGGAGAGCGTAAAGCAAAATTTTCGACTTATTTTATGTTTTGCTACAGAAAGGATAAAAATGCTGTTGAAGCCAGAAAGAAATAGACCGATGTGAATGGAGAAGGTGTGTTGACAGTACGCCAGTGCCAGAACTGGTTCGCTAAATTTCCATCCGGCAATTTTTACGTCGAAGAGTTTTCAAGTTTTGAAGGCTGGTTGAAGCTGATAAATACAAAATAAAGTTTTGTCACTCGCCAATAGCTTCTACAGCTTGAATGGGATACAATGACATACCCAGACCTAGCACTATTCTCAGTATAGGCAGAATTGTCTATAATTTCCATCAAACAAACGAAATGACTTTCCGAACAACCCAATACATATGAAATTCGAAAATCGAAAAACACATTGCTACATGCCGGTATTCGAACTCGGGACTTGCAGATTACAAGTCAAGAGCTAAACCCCCTGAGCCACCGACGTTCTTTAACGATTTAAAATTCATACTTTATCCGTAATGAATGCAGACATGACTTTTACTTTTGACAGTTTCATAACAGAATTGAAGCTGTGATTCAGCGGCCATTCGTCTTTCGTAACCGTTTTAATGCATCTCGCAAATTATACGCTAATTCTTATTTAAAGATTCGCGAAATGTTTCCACTTACGAAATGCACATTCAGCGTATAAATGCGGTGTGTATTGTGAAATATTCTAACTATTAACTTATAAAATATTTTAGATATTTGGATGTTTTCTTTTCATTAACCGACTTCCAACAGAAGGAGGTTATCAAGTCAATCAGTTTTATATTTTTTTTATTATTTTCGTGATACTTTTTTCTAATTTTGAAAGACGATATAACTTGAAAACTTTGTTGCATTTTTATAATGTGGTAAATGAAACATTAAAATAATAAAATATATATCTTTGAATGGTGTAGAACCTATTAGTGCCCGAGCCTAAAGAAATAAATATGTGATGCATCCCGCTTGTAGTAGAAATGTTTACTAGCATTTTAAAACTCGTGTTACTTTTGGTCTCATTGGAATGCAGCTGGACGGGCTCGCCCGAAAATACTTCCTTGAATTGACAATTTAAGTTATAAGTTCAAAGCGTTTTTGGCTAAGGCCAGATACTGCCATAAGATACACTCTCTATAAAGTAAAGCATAATGTAATATGTGGAAACTATCGAACAAAATTAAGCTTGGTATTTTCTAAGATATTAAATCAATTTTATAACCGCTTCGTAATAAATATGCAAATGAGCACAATTCATTATATTAAAAAACATTAAACACCAAAATGTAAGACAATCCAATATTTATTCAAAAAGTATATACGTATAACTTGGACCAAACATATTTGTCCCCATAGTGCGTGAACATTAACCGACAATAAAGCTTTCCACATTAAATCACTTTCTCCTTAAACACACCTGCAGTATTCGTTACGTGTCCCTCGAAATGTGAAGGCACGAGGTCGACAGATGTACTGTAGTCGTTCATTTCAATGTCCGTCTCGCACGCCCCAAGACACTCGCCGACAAAGGATTTTTTTAATGTAATCTTCTTATGATGTAAATATGAAAGGTCATCCTGGCATAAACCTAGAGTTACTTTAAAATAAAAGACTATTTTAAGAATACAAGTGTTAGGTTATCAGTCCAATTTTTTAACGTTATCTTATCCCTTGTTCCAGGTTACAGCCTTGGCTGTGCTCAGCGTGACTTGTGCAAAAAACTCGACAGCGAAAACAAAACCGAAACGACAACTCGAAAACATACGAACCCCACAAAATCTACAGTACTCTTTAGTACTACCACATTCAAGAGTTGCACATTTCCGCTCTACGTCGAGCAACAGAAGAATTTCAAATGTACCCAGAGGAAAGCTTCCGCCGTACGCGGTGCAAATGGAACCCGTCGTGCAATACTCACAAAAAGATCCTCTATACGACCCGAATCTTAGTAATCTAGACGACGCCGTCGGCAACAAGAACGAAATACACGCACAACCTAAGATTCTCAACATTCACGACCAATCCCCCGAAGGATCATTCGGTCCACCTTACGGTGCGCTGCCTACCGCCCCGCTCTACAGCTACGAGCCCCAGCCTCATTACATTGACGCACCTGAACCTATCATTGAAATTATTATCAAGGAATCCAATGAATCCTTGCCGGCGCCGCCACCTCAACCTATCCTAAAAAAAAAGAAGGAACCTGTTCAAGTGTTTTACGTAAAATATAGCAAGGACCCGCACTCCGACGATAAAGTAGTTTATGAAAAGCCTATACCGGCCATCACCCCGCCTTCGAATGACGAAGATGATAGTCACGATGAATATATTACTGTCACCCCTGAACCTTTATACTTACCAACTCAGACGACTACTTTGAGAGCTATTATTAAACCTGAATCCGAAGTATATCACAGCGATAGCAGTGTTAAGGTAACATTTGGTAACGAGAACCATCACCATTATAGCAGCCGCGAAGAAACTGGACCACACGAGCATCACGAGGAAACCGCTCCGAGGCCAGCGATCGCTTTACCGAACGCCCACCCGAGTGCCCAAACCTACGAACACTCAGCTTCCCCTCAACCACAATACCATGATTCCGGAAGTCGCTCCTTCTCACATTCTAGTCCTTTAGCGGATCATTCGTCACAACCTTACAGATCTGCTTCGCAACATGCACAAAGCCGCATACAGTTCCAGCAAAGTTTCTTATCTAACGACTATCAATTGCCAAGACAGGGGCCTTCGGTTGCACCATTTAGAGCCCAGCCCCATTCAACAAGGCAAAGTCCATTCCCTCCATCTCCATCAGTAAGTTCATATTCAGGGTTTCCTAGTGCTTCTCCGAGTTCTCACTTTGCCAATATTGCTCCTACTGTTCCCGGTCCTATCGGTCCCGCTTTCCCTACGACATTTTCAAGACCAAGCAATCCACCTTCTTTCCACGCTCGTCCGAGTGGCCCACCGTCGTTTGCACCGAGGCCACATTTCGGTAGTCCAACACGGACACCGTTCCATTCTGGCCCTCAAAGGCCTTTCCATCAACAGCAAGCACAACCACAAACATATTTCGATGAACCAAAATATTTACAAGAAAATTATCATACCATTACAACGGAACAGGTGGAGCCACCTAAAGTTCAGTTGTTACCGACAAGGCAAGCACAAACCTTTAATTCGAAGCCAAGTCCCAGTACCTCTTCCGCGCACTTCTCAGAAAGTAGACCTCAATTGATTCCTTATAATCAACAACTCCCCACTCAGCAAAGACCGTCTCAACACTTTGAGTCGGGTTTAAATAATCCTTCATTTTCTATTTCGCCTAGTCGACCACCATTCTTTAATTTAAAACCTTCCCCGCCTCATATTGAAAATAACCGAGTGTCTTTCCAGTCCTCCCAGCAACAACCTCAACAATTCAGTTTTCATCAGGGAGCCCAGCCAGTAGCTAGACCAACTCTTCAATCACCAACTCAACATAGCTCATTTTCGAGTCATAATTCCCCTTCGCCATCACCTATTCCTCACAATCAATTCCTGCCTCAACCGTCGTCACCACCACTGTTCAGCTTCCATCCTCAACCATCGCCAACACCTAGTCAACAGCACAATTTTCAGCAACAGCAACCTCTAAATCAATATCAACATTCGCAATCTCAAACAGAGAGGCCTCCTTCGGGACATCAAACCATTTTCCAAAGTCAATCAAGTATTGATCACCAACAAACCATAGGCCAGTTTGTTCCAAAAGACGGTGAGCTGGTACCTTCCATATCGAAATATGAGCAGCACATAACGGTCGATGGACGTGATTCCCGAAATAACTTCGAAGGTTTGAATGACAATAAACAACCAGCTCCAACGGCTATAACTCCACAACAGCAATATTATCAACAACAAATACAACAACAACAGCAACAACATCGGCAACAGCAACAAGAACAAAAGCATAAAGAAGAACAAGAAAAACAACAACAACAGCAACAGCAAGCTTTTGACGCTGAACAAGAACAAGTAAGGCAACAATTAGCACAAAATGTGAGAAAACAACAAGAAGAAATACAGCGACTACAGGGACAACTGCTTTATAATCAACAATTACACCAACAACAGCAACAACAGCAGCAACAAACAAAACAATTTGAACAGAATCAATATAATCAGTATAACAATTATGATCAACAAGAAAGATCGAGAGCTCAACCATCTTTTGTGTCTAGTACGCAAGCTCCTTTCTACCAGTCAACTTCTAGAACTGTCGAAATTAAGCCAACCACACCAAAGTATGTATCTTCCACTGTAAATTCCTTGCCATCAACTCCAGAGCCGAAAAAAGAAGAGAAAAAGAAGAAGCCAACGATAGAACTACCAGATGAAGTACCAGATGATCTTCGTCAACAATTGTTGTCATCCGGAATTCTGGACAATGCTGATATAAGTGTCTTAGATTATGACAAAGTTGGTGAAACACCTTTAGAATCTCTGCCCCCAGATCAATTAGCGAACTTCTTCAGCGCTGGAGGCGGTCAGCAAATTGCAGCCAGTGAACACAATCCCGTCGTAGTAAGACCTAACGGTGATCAAATTGAATCAAGAATCGATGAAAACTTTGACGAGGATGATCAGGATATTGCTGCATCAGAAAACATGGCGACATACGTGACTCCACCGCCACCTTCACCTCAAGCTGTTGAAATGAAAGTTGTACAATTCGATCCTAGTACACCAGAAGGTCAAAACATAGCAAAAGATTATGTGAAAGAAGATGCCACTCAGGTCGACGCAGTGGCGCTTAACGATAAGAAATATAATCGATATTTGCCATTAAAAGTAAAAGGTAACCAATTTCCTGTACCTGATATACTAAAAGGTAGAAAGATAACATCGGTTGTTGTATTAGCGCCAGTGCAGACAGAGGAATTAAACACTGAACACAGCAGAGCCGAACGAGCGACTAGTAACAGCTTGAAAGGAATCAAATTCGTTGCCGGAGACAGTTTGCATGATTTGCTAAAGAAACCAACAACAGATAACTTCAACAAGTGGCTCGATATTGAAAAGAAAACTGTAACAGATCAACAGTCTGTTATTCTTCTTGTAACTGAGTAAGTATCTAATACAACGGTTTGATATTTATATTTTAACACCTATTCATTTGTGTCATAGTTTAAGTTGACATTATTAATTTAAAATGTATTTTATTCTCATTTTCAGAAACGACGAACCAGCTGAAGACAAAGAAATCTTCATGTACGACATTTCATCAGGCAACGTCAGCAAGCTCAGTGGGGAACTGTCCAATGCATTTGTCGAAGCGGCAGAAAATAATTCATTAAGTAAAGACATTGAAAAACTGGCCATCGAAGGTGAAGGAACGCCTGAAAACTTCGATAAAGATTCCGTAGCAGAAGGTTCAGAGAACGTGCCATTATTCGTAGATTTATCAGGAATTAGTTTAGATCAGGAAGACAGTAAAGTATCAATCTCCTCAGGATACAGTAAAACAAAGCTCGGCAGATCACTAAGAAGACAGTAAAAACCGTTAATCGATTGACGTTTGTAAATAGTATAGTGTTAGTGTAACTAAATTAAAACGACGTGATGTTGAAATAGTCGTAACGATTTGTATGAAAGTGATAATCGGGTTGTATAATATAAAATATTTTTTTTACAATATGATTTTTATTTGTAACTGTGTCTACCAATTTTTCACTTTACTGCTTTAAAGGTATTTCATAACTGTGGCTACAGTTAAGCATTACAGTAATACACGCAAGCCACGAGCATAAAAAGTTGTTGGTTGTTGCCCATTAAAAACCATTTTTGTCTTTTGTTAATTATCTTGTTGTTAACTATTCTAATATTTTTATAAGCATCTGAAATTACACACAATTTGCCTATACTTGGCGAAAAATTAAAAATATGCAACTCTTGCGTAAACACAATGTCTATCTTTTCCCACTAGATGGCGTTAACAAAATCATCACACAAACTACTTTTCTTTTCATTATTATGTATTTAAATTATTAAAAATTGTAACTGTTAAACTTTAAGATTATTTCGAAATACTTAAAATGGAAAAAAATAAATTAAAACCAACTAAGTACATGGACATCTTTTTTTTCATATAATTATTGTATCTTTGACATGGCAACACTCGGACCTGATTTCCTGATTTTAGCAACAGGCAAAGATTTGCAGTAACGTCAAACATATGGATTATTTATGGTATTGTGTTGCTGCCGCAGTTAAATATTTGCTGTAATTATTTTTAATGTTTTTTGATAATTGTTTTTAAGTTATACAATCTTGATGGAAGGTTCATTAAGCAAATGGACAAATGTTATGAAAGGGTGGCAGTATCGGT
>QDHC01003938.1:230293-240558 GCA_013186455.1 Papilio dardanus tibullus
ATACTTACAGATCATGATTGAACTAGTCACGGTAAATATACTAGTAATAATTAGTATTATAATGCTTCGGCTTCATTAGACCGAGATTGCGATAAAAACGAGCTTAAGCCTTAGCGAATCACCGTTTTTATCCCGAACTCTGTTTAATGAAGCCTAGATAAAAGCAATACCTAATTTATGATAAGCCGATACCGGCTTTCATTTGCCGCGGTTCTCATCTCTCAAATACACAAAAACGCATATTTGTACATCGCATAATGATTTTCATACTTTAATGAGGATAAAGTATAGTTTAGTTAAGAAAAATTCATCAATTATTATTATTTTGCTGGCGGTCTTGTAAAATCGAATAAAGATGCAATTCTTGCAATAATTAGGTATTAAGTCACCAGCTGATTAAATATAAAAGACGTATGTATTTTATCGGTCACTATAATGAAATCCTTATCGCACTGCATTGTTATCAACTTCACTTGAAGTACGACCGCAGGACAATGACCCGTATACAATAAAACTATTAATCTAGTATAAATTAATTATAATATGCACACTCATTATTTTTATATATAACGAGTGTATAAGAAATATGCAACATTTAATAAAAAAGGAAAAAATAAGTGGAAAACCAAATGTTTGTATAAGCGCCATCTATTGAGCGTATTTGAAACCATCAGTTATAACAGTGCCATCTATTAAAACCTTATCAAAGCTTTGGAATGTTGACAATTATGTCAGTGTCTAACTAAATTTTCGTCGATTTTGATTATAAAAATAAATGTTTTAAAATAAAATATTATTGTAAATATAATATTAGTTGGACTAATATATCAAAATTTCACAGAAAATGGGCATTCGTGTGTCAGAGCTCGCGGACCCGCAGGAGAAGAGCAAGGGTCAAGTAATTTTAGATCATTCCAATGTAAGTATTTAAAGAACACTCGTAACATTCTAGAAGTTAGTGGATAATTAGTAAAGTATGGGTTAATTAGGGGACCTTTCTTACGGTGAAGGAAAACATCGTGATGTCTGCACATATCGGCGAAGAAATTCAAAGATATGTGTGAAGTCACGCAAAATACGCGCTAGTCGTGGAGTGAAGGAAAATGGAGCCCATCATGGGTCGAACTACTTTACATTAGGGCGCCGGAAATATACAAATAAATAATTTTATATTAGTTTTACAGTACGAGAAAAAATAATTCGCTTTTTTTGTACGAATACAGTCAAATTTGGATAAGCGAGTCTTAGGGACCGCACTTGTCTTGCTTATAGAGGCACACGTGCGCAGCCGGGGCAGGATGCTAGTTTATTCTTACTAATATTATAAAGAGAGAAGCTTTGTATTTTTGTTTGTATTGAAATAACTCAAGAACTACTGGGCCGATTTCAAAAATTCTTTCACCATTAGAAAGCTACATTATCCACGAGTAACATAGCCTATATTATTTAATTCCAATCGGATGACACGCACAACAGCTGGTTTGGATATAAAATGACATAGTTTTGTTTGTTTACAGGCAATGTTGGATAATATAAAACATTCCATAGTCCTTCTTCAAATAGCTAAGGTACATTGATAAGCATTTTTTTAAATTATAATATTTTTTTTATACAAATGTTAATTTGGGTGCTATTTATAATTTTTGCAATACCATAAACTTAATTTGCGCCAGTGTTTTTAAACAATTATTTATTTAAAAACCAGAATACCGTGAATCCTGTGAACGGGGTGTACCAGGGACCAACAAATACAACTCAAATGCATATCAAAGAAGGTAAATTAGTTCAAACTACATTTATAATCTGTACTAATATTATAAAGAGAAAAACTTTGTATTTTTGTATGTATTGAAATAACTCAAGAGCTACTGGGCCGATTTCAAAAATTATTTCACTCATAGAAAGCTACATTATCCCCGAGTAACATGGGATATATTATTTAATTCCACGCTAACGAAGTCGCGCACAACAGTTAGTTAGTTAATAAAAGAATCAAACTTAATACAGGAAATGTGTAATTTACTATTGTAATACAAAATAATAAAATTAAAAATCCTTTTGGCATTGAATTAATCCTTAACCTAACCCCCATTTAAAATAATGAAACTTTTTGTCAAACTTTAATTTTATATTTTTATTTTTGATATTTTCGAATAGTTTAATGACAATTGTCAAATATATTTGTCAAACATACGTGACTATTTGACTATTCGTCCATACTGTATGTATGTTATAGGCGAGGACCTGTCTCCTCGCGTGGAGCTGGGCGCGGAGTGCCGCGAGCTGACGCCCTCGCTGCCATTGACGCCGCTGGAACACATCGACGCACCCAGTAAGTTTACTTCCAGTGTAATCCAGCACTGGATTACAACTGCAGTAAAAGTATTACACTGGAATGTTCGTTTACAGTTTTTAACCGACTTCGTAAAAAAAAAGATTCCTTTTATGTCAAGTTCTGGACTCGATCGATAAACTGGAATAATTGTCATTATAGTCATTTGGTATGTTTTGAAATAACTCAAAAACTACTTGGCCGATTTCAAAAATTCTTTCATCGTTAGAAAGATGTTTTATTTCCGAGTATCGTTGGGTATAATTTTTCATTCCAAGTGGCCAAAGTCGGGAGCAATAGGTAATTAAAAATGTCTCTTTTTGTGAACAGGACAAGCGATGTCTCTCCTTGTTCCTGACACGTCTTACTCTTCGTCTGAAGGTGAAGATGACTTCTATGACGCTGATGATGAGCCGGCAGAGCTGATGCAGCCGGTACAAAGGTTAGTTTTTTCCTTACCCAGTTTAGAAACATTTCAAATATTTTTATTTCATAGAGGCCGGAATGAATTCTTGAAAAAGTGGTAATATGAAGTTATATTTTATGAGATTGCTAGCTGTCGCCCGTGACTTTGTCTGCGGAACAAAAAAACATAGTATATAGCCTATATCTGTGCAAAATTTTATGGAAATCTGTTGAGATTTTTCGAAGATACCTTCAAGCAAATATCTATACATCGTCACTTTTTTAATAACTATCAGTAAGAAATAACATTAGTAATTTATAATTTTAAAAATGAAATTACTTTCAAATGTTAGTTTTTTCGTTGTATATGTTTGGGATATCTCTATAAGTATTTCTAAGTAAAGAAACGCAATTAAATTTAACCTAAATGAAGCTTAAAAGAAATAAGATTGTTCTCTAAAATCTATTTAGTTACTAACCTTTTTAATTTGTGTTCCCGAAATGTGTACAAAATTAATACTGTTACTGCCACCGCGTTTATACGCAACAGAATAAGCATGTATAGCCTTGTACGCATTAGGATAGCATTTTAGTCGAGTAGCCAGTAGCCGAACAAAGGATTTACTAATCTATTCTACTAAAATGTTGCTGTTCGGACAAGTTTAGTTACTAAATTACTACCCTAGTGCGTAGGTTTAGGCTTAATCGAAACGGTAGTAAATCCTTTGTTCGGATAAATGCTACTTGCTACTCGACTAAAGTACTTTCTTGGTGCAAATAAGGCTTTATAATAATCGGACAGTGGAAACGCGAGCAGTGACTATCGTAAGATCAAGTCCCGCAGTTACGGAATGGGGTCATAAGGTCGATGACCTCGCCACTTGACTACCGTTCCCTTATTCTGTTGACGAAAGTTTTTGGCAAAGGAAATTATTTGTACTACATTATTCTATTTTGGCATTTTTATCATCTGAGGCACTACAGCCGTAGATGGGCTCGGGCCTAGTCCAGTAAATTTTTCCATGTTGGTCTACTTTGAACCTTAATTTTATTTAAAACTAGCTCATGGTCGCGACTTTGTCAAAGTGTCAAGGTGTTTAAAAATATATTATGTTATTCGGATATAAAATATCTTTCTAATGGTGAAAGAATTTTTGAAATCGCCTCAGTATGTTGAGTTATTTCAATTTCAGGGTGCAATAAAAACCATGCATTTAAGGGTTAATCTATAACACCTTTTTCTTATCCCAAAACGCGTTTTTAAAACTTTCTTGTAGAGAATTAAACCAAGATTAGAGTTGGTTCTAAAAAAATCCCTTAAAATTCCAAAAGCATTCACCATATCTAATACATTTGTGATTAAAGCTATCGGAAAGAGTTTATCTACTAGGTTTTAACTTTGACTCACTACGCGGTACTTAGCCTACATCTGTGACAATTTAAATAAAACTATACATATACCTCTCTAATCGATGATACAAACCATTTACATAATGGTTACGCCATAGAACAAGGAATATTTAATATAACATCATAAATATCACTTTATTAACTGCCTCCAGAGACGTTAAATGGTCACTAAGGGATACGTGCGTTTAACAAGAGACATTTACAATAAGAAACTGCTTAAAAACGAATACAAGACTCTGAGTGTACTGTAAGTTATATTACACAAACAACTATTACTATTTTTTTTATTATATTAAAAATATTAGGACGTAGTAGAGGCAATTTGCTATATAAATAACTTCATATTAAGTCAGTTTGTACGTAAAAGGGATGAGTCAGCGGCGTGAAAGTAAAGAGGTCCGGTTGGGTCTAATTTAACACTTTATCAGTAAGGAAATGAGGGTCACTTGTGACCCGAGCAGTTTGACTTTTTATGTCAATCCCTTTTTGTTGTTAAGAGGATTGTTAACATAAACATGTTAATGAAAGAATGGGAATAAGTTTGTATAATACGGGCATATTATGAGGGAAGAATTGCATACTCAAATAATGTAGAGTAAATACATTGGTAGGGGTAGGCATATTAATAAATGACGCATATCGATACAGACCAGCAAAAAAGTAGTGATTCTCCGTAAGAGGGGAATAAGACCAAAGACGAAGAGCGTCGGTGGCTCAGGAGTTTAGCTCTTGACTTGAAAATTGAAGGTCCCGAGTTCGAATTCCGCCATGTACCAATTTGTTTTTCGATTGTCGAATATCATTTGTGCATATTTACCCGACCCTCTCATGGCGAAGAAAAACATCGTGATGCAACCCGCACATATCAGCGAAGAAATTCAAAGATATGTGTAAAGTGACACAAAATTCGCGCTAGTCGTGGAGTGAACGAAAATGGAGCCCATCATGGGTCGAACTCATAGGAACGAAGACAAATAGGAACTCTTCTTTTGAAAGTTTGTAGTATTAGAAACTAAAAGATTATATTGGTGTTTACACATTGATCATGTTTATTTTGCCTTTTTTCCTAAGGGCCTCGCCATAGTATGTACTCTTCCATCTCTATCAGTCATATACTTTAGCCAGGTTGACATTATAAAGAGTAAATGCTGGAACATGCTTACGGTAGCCACGCTCTGATTACGAATTGCGGGACGACTCGGATAAACCACAATACCGTGACGCTTTTGTTAATAAACTGCGAGTTTGCATTGTCGCATAAAACATGTTGTAAATATGAAACGTAGAGCGTTTTTTTGTTTGTTAATGTTTCTTAATTTTTTACCGGTTCTCGACAATAGCCATCTTGTCTAAAGTACGATAAGCGATAAACGATGATCAATAAGTCTTAAATTATACGATACTGGAGGACACTCGGTACTAAATAAGATAGACCAGGGGTCTCGTTGGACCGTATTATGTATCATAAGAAGTACCAGGAACAAGGGTGTTCTGTATTTTGGAATAAATTTCGTGAATGTACCAGTACTAAACGTAGAAAGTACAACAGTAATAACGCTGATTCTTGTTTCGGAATAAAGCGATAAAAGTCCTGTTACCCCTGTTATATATGATATCGGGATCCAATTTTATTTAAAAACAAGCTACCTTATTGCTTTTATACATGTCTCTTTATTTGTATGCTATATTAGTTCATATCTAGTGTGCTTTTCTAGAAGAATAAATCTGTATTGATCCGGCTTGGAAAAGTTCTATTTCCGTTTTAGTTCCGTTCAGTTGCTACTCGTATGTGTTCTTTACACGTAGGTACTATCTATATCTATACTAATATTATAAAGAGAGAAACTTTGTATATTTGCATGTATTGAAATAACTCAAGAACTACTGGGCCGATTTCAAAAATTCTTTCACTAATAGAAAGCTACATTATCCCCGAGTAACATAGGCTATATTATTTAATTCCACGCAGATGAAGTCACGCACAACAGCTACTTTTCTATAAACAAAATCATTCAAACAATTTACCAGAATAATGCCTCTTATTTACCTTACCTTTAAGAGTTTTTTTTTTTAATTTAAATCTTTATATACTCTATCTGTTTGAGAATTATTTAAACATAAAATTAAAATATTTGGAAATAATATTCAGAAAATAGATGAATAGTAGTTTTGTTTAATTTTACATTGTTGAATATGTCAACACTGTTGGACGCTTTTCGTTCCTTTTTCGATTTGAACAAGCGGTGTCCATGAGCCATTAAAAAAATTATGTATCTCTTAATACGGTGAAGGAAAACATCGTGATGCAACCTGCACATATCGGCGAAGAAATTCAAAGATATGTGTATTCAAGCAAAATATGCGCTAGTCGTGAAGTTGCGGAAAATGGAATCCATCATGGGTCGAACCTTTTTTTTACTATTCCTTTCAACAAATCAAGAATTAGTACTTAACTGACACATCGCTATAGTTACATGTTTCCTAGCGTGTTAGACCTAGCAACAATTAAGTGTATAGTCGAGCACGCTCTACGACCCAGATACCAAGACGTAATTTTTATGCTGACCAATATTCTGTTTTCATTTTTATAACACGTTTAAAGTTATTAAAACAATTATCTTAATGTTTTTAACAATTTTATTGTGACCTTGACATTGATCGATTATTTATTTTGCTAAAAAGGTTAATATTGCTCATTAGTCAATGGGTTTAATTAGTTTATAGATCAACCGTATATTTAGGACATTTACAAGACAAATTAGTTTGTCTTGTAAATGTATGTTACCAAAGTATTTACTTTTCATTAAACCTTCAAAAAGGTCTAATATTATTAATTACCTCTAATAAACCTATAACATTAACTCATACAAACTCACGATTTACAATGATATAACCTCCTTCTGTTGGAAATCGGTTAAATATATATATATATATTGTTGGACAACATAAACAATAAATATGATGGCTTCAGTTTTACAAAATGCGGCACAGCTATAAAGAGTGACCTAGTCTAGCATCTAGGTCCTGACAATTTAACCGATTAGGTTTTATTCACAAAAGGATTTGTGCTGTTTCGCTCAGAAAAGAGAGCAACAAAATGTCTATATGCAATAAGTAACGCAATGTAATCGTAGATCTCCACTTTTAATGAATGTGTACAAAAATTAGGTATATTCAGGTTTGACTGTATATCTCTGTCTATTTCAAAGAGAACGAGAGAGATAACTATATTTTTGTTGTGGAAGTGAAAACTAAATTATTATGGAACGAATAATGTTGATCGTCTCTATTATGCTAGTCATAGTTCTTGATTGGATCTCGTAGACAGTACATTGCCCTCACCTTGAATGACCTTGAAACTTATTATTGGAGCCATGTCTATTGTATAGTGATTGGCTTAACTTCTCCTATGAAGTCCTTATGAAAGTTTTATTATAATTTTCTTGTACTGCACAGCTTTTTGATAGAGTTTTTAATTGATTACTGTCCCAATCGTGATATTTGTATACATACTTATTGCTGTCTCTATTTTTGAAATACGTAGAAGAGGGATGAGTGCAGTCAAAGCTAGATAACCTAGAAACCTCTACAAGTGAGAGTCATTCTATGGTCCCGACGAGCTACCTCCCTAAGCGAGAAACTGATTAAGAGAGAAACCTCTATAAGTGAGACAAATATCGCTGTCCTTTGGATTCTCGGTTATCCATGTTCGACTAAATTTTATCACAAATCTATGGATCTATCGATACTTGTCTATGGACTAGTGATGTGCCGTAACAGCATATACTCGTATTCTGCGATTTAAAGGCTCTACTTTTGTTTACTTAAAATGTAACGTAAATTAATGTAATATGTACGCATTTATACGTCTTATATCTCTGTTTCCGTAACTAATGAGTATTATCTTTGGTTGCAAATCAATTTGTGATTTATTATACATAGATCAAAGATCCAACGGTTGCCAAATCAAATAGAATTGTATAGTTATTTATACTTAGACTATAATAGAAGTTAACTTGCATTTGATATTTAATGATTTTATGGATTTTAATGCATTCAGAAACCGAAAAACGTCATGTTATGCAGATAGGAATCAAATATATTTTTTTGGATTAAAATTACTACAGTACGAAAATAGCATCAACCCTCGTTGCTTTTTTTTCAAGTGATGCTCGAATAATTTTTTAAGTGCGTGTTTATTTATAAACAAGGCGCGCTGCCGGTGTTTACTTGTCGATCTGGCCGCAGCCATGCGCCGCCGCGGTGCGCTACTTGTCATAGAGTATATCACCGTGGTGAGTACACTGTAGGCACTGACTAAAGTTTTCTGGTAGAGACAAATAAGAGTAGAGTTAATAAAGTGATAAAATATTAATAATGAACGCTACTTAATACTCATTACTTTTTTAAGAATAAAAAAATAGTCCCAATTTATTACCTGACAGGACCGGTATTTGTGTTTTTAATTTACTAAACGAGTTAGAGATAAGTTTTTATACGTAATTAATATACGAAAAGAAATAGCTGTTAATTATTCATTAAATAATGGCCTATACTAATTATTTGTAAAGAAAAAAATATCAGACAAAATAACAACATTGGATGTAGGATAGGATGGTTAACAATTGTTCCAAATGTTTGAGTTTAATACTTAAATGTTCTTATCTTACTTACTCTATGAACGTTACGTCTTGCTTCAGCTTTTCAGTGCACGTCGAAACGTGCTGTGATGCGCACGTGCGATTGACGCAGATAAACGCGATCGATATTATATGGACTACATCTGCTGGACCATCACTAGACCAGACTAGACCACCCCTCATGTGGTCCAAGGACGTTGTTACGTTTACACGCGTCGTATGTTTTTAGTGTATTGAATAAAGTATCAAAATGTTTTAAGTGAAGTTTGCAGTGAACAGTTTTTGTACCAATTTGTGTTGATTTTCATGCGTTTATACTTTTATACGTACGTGTTAGGGATAATTTATTGGTTTGATTACTTTTCCTGGAGTGCGAATTAAGTGGCCTAAGAGGTGTGCTAATTAAAAACATTGTGGTAATGTTTCCAGTATTAGTGTGAAAATTATTTATTCTTAACATTTAAACTAAAATTATTCAAATTATTGGATAATTATTTCTGATAAAATTACTATTAATATACAATTAAATTATTAAAAAATCTATATAGGTCTCCAAACAATTTCATTTTCTAAACTGTAATGATAAGCTTACAAATGTATTTGGAACACCTAAATTGTGCAAATTGCCGTGTGATGAAATATTGCATTAAGGCCAAGAATAATGGAAATCGATTTTGTTGCTGAATTTTTTAGGTCGCCTATAGTCAATGACTAAATTCGAATAACAATGCCCCTTTTAAACTCGTTACAACTTTTTATTAAACAGTAAAAACGCATTACTAAAATGCATTTTTATCATTGAAAATATTTCAAAATCCAATTGCATCTTGTTCCATCATCTTGACTTGGACAAACAATTGCAAAACATGCTACAGTACGTACTCGACACGAACTCCAATCGAAGAGACATCTAAGATCTATAAAACATATAACTATTTTCTTTATATGTGTTGAAGTATAACTAATAAAGGAACACATCTTCCTTATTATCTTTAAGACCTTGTCCTTCATTTCTTGTTAATAAAAGATGATTCAAATTAATTAGTCTTGTATTAGAGTTACACGATCATTCGATTGTTAGCGAGCGAATATTTACCTTCCCCACGGTACGCACTTGTTATAACAATTACTCCGGAATCATAACACAAGTAGATTCATACGAATAGTAATATAGATTACTATCATCTTAGTAAGCGTATGGTGCAATTTTGTAGCTGTAGAAATATCTTGATTTCTGTTTATTAAGACATTTGCTGTACCTACTGCTTTATACAGAAACGTCTTTAAATTGGTTTATCTCTAATTTTAGGCATTAACCGAACCGGTTGTTCCTCGATTACATAAACAATTCAATAGATTACTTAGAATTAAGTAATTTTGAGAGAGAACAAATTGTTACTTAGTAAAAACGTCTCTCTAACTCCTGCACTCCTGGTTGTCATCACCTAAGGACTCCCTAAGTTAAGCTTTCATATGAT
>QDHC01003938.1:253756-264046 GCA_013186455.1 Papilio dardanus tibullus
TTGTACTAAATACTTACTAATGTTATAAATTCGAAAGACTCTGAAATAGATGTAAAATATAGTCTGAAAGGACACAAAGGCTATTTATGTTTTTAATTCCGCACGGACGAAGTCACGGGCAACAGCTCTCAATATAGTTTAGAATTAACGGCGTATGGCGGGAAAAATGACAGTCGCTCTTGACAGCTGTCATCTGTAACATCCGCGTTCCGTTTCACGCTTGTATTATGTTTTTTTTTTATTTAAATTAAACTAATTATGAGCATACTCAAACAGCTGTGCGACGCTATAAGATAGTTGTCGCGTTATAAATATATTTTAGATAAATTTCACTCTTAATAGTAATAGAGGTGTGAATCGTTTACTTGTGTAAAAAATTGTGATTCCACGTATTTACGGACCCGTAACCATATATAAGACTTCTTTAGACCGAGTTTGCGGAAAAAACACAGATTTTGCATAAGCGTAAAGCGTAAAGTAAAGATTTTTGGATAACATCGGTCTAATGAAGCCCTGGGGCAAGAATTACGTTTGACATTTGGGCCTATTGTAAATTATAGAAGTTTTGTAAATATATTTCTTGCTTATTAAATTGGCTGATAATAACGCACATAAGAAAAAAATCAAGCGTTTAAAATTCACTTTGCTGGGTTTAAAAGAACAATTTAAATATCGCATTTTGATATCAAATTAAGATTGACTATAGATAAAATCTACTTCGTTATTGCACAGTTTGAAGTTAAAACATAATTAAAATTATGTTTTTATTATGTACTATGAAATATGTATTTACCATACCTACAAGGATATTATGGCACTTTTTTGACATTGACAGGGTGGCGCCTACAAAGTTTTAGCGATAACAATAGGTAAAAATTTCCTAACTTCTTTCAAAATCTCTCAGCTGCCTTTCCCTGATTGGTTAAAATGTGACGCTGTCAAGATGACATTGTTAGTTCACATATTTTCCGAGTGCCATAATATCCTTGTAGACCTATATAAATTATGGACGTCCTGCTATTTTTTTTAATATCATCTTGCGGTTAATTTTACCATGGACATTGAGAGCCTCAATTTTTCTATGTATGGAATTTATTTTCGAATTATAATTTTCAATAAAATCCGACTCGAAGGACCATGCATTTTTATAAATCGATAAATATGCCTATTCAAGTCAAATTATTGAAGCTATTTAAGTATTTAGAATAAATTTCAAGTAGAAATATTAGTCAATAAAATCTCCATATTCTTAAAATTTGACTTTAAAGACTTTATGATGGATAAAAATCTTTTTTTTTTTTCAATTTATTTTCGATTTTATTTCGAGTTAATTTTCGTCTTAAAATATTCTATTACTGTAATTATGTAAAAACTGCCATTTATAAAATTGATATAAAAATGTGTAATTATTGCTAAAAAACTTTTTTAAATATTGTCAAACTTGGATAAGCGAGTCTTTCTATGGTCCCGACGAGCTACCTCCATAAGCGAGAAACCTGTATAAACGAGACTAATATTGCGGTTCTTGACTCTTTTATCCAGGTTGGATTTTATTTATTTTATGAAATTAAATATCTTTGATCTATTTCAGATGATACTGACATATCTGTGTTTTTTTTTATTTCGATTAGTTTTGAACTAAAAATAGCCCTTTTGTGTTGACGTTAAAGTTTAAAATTGATTGTAAAGTTTGAGCGTGTATATAAATTGGATATAACGAATTATACTCTAGAATTAGAAGCGTTTCATAAAGTCAAATCAATATCCGATCTAAAAAAAGATCTCAAGGATTGAATATTGGTTTCGGTGGTAAATGGTTGGTGCGGAATGGAGCAACGCCGGGGCGTGTTCAGCTGGTGTAAAGACTGAGGTGGTTTCGACGGATGGGTGGGCGCGATTATTAATTATATCCCATCACATAGACTTATTTAATTCACATAGTTATAATTACAATGTTGTATATTTAAATAAAGATTTAAATTATTTTTACAGTTTTTTATTTTCTTTTTATTAAACATCTTTTACAAATACGATACAACATTAAAATATTTATAAAAGAATAAAATATACAAAAATACAATTTACATATTTGAATCAAAAATCTAAATACTAAGAATTTCAACAATAAAATCTACATCCATTCATCATCATCATCATCATCACTAACGATAAATTCAACTAACAGTAGTAATAAATATCAATTGAACAAAATAAAACATCAAAAACAACTGAAAACTTGCAATTTCAAAAGTGAGGCTAGTATGAGTATTTGCGATAAGCGCCTTCGAATCGATATTGTATTAAATTTGTTCAGCGCCCCTACCGGCTTTAAATTAAACCAACAAATGTCATACAAAACGAAGGTTCTTGTCGCAAATATTTATGCTAGGCCCATGGAAAAGTAATCGGGAATTTGATAAAGTGGATAATGAAATGATACAGTGTGTGCCTACCGTCTTTCAACGTTAATTTTTATTATAATTTTTATTTTATGTACTTTCCAACCAAGTCTAATGTAAAGAATATAAGCAATTATTTGAAATAGCAAGGTGTAATAAGTATGAAAAAGTTTAATGCTTATTAAATTCAACATGCCTTCCACATCACGAGATTTTATTTAACGCAACCTTTCGTAAATCCTTAACATTAACAATAGAACATCTGAGGATCTATCACGAAATTTACGAAATAGTTTTCATAACGCCATCGACAAATGTATTAGACCTACGTGGGGGGCTACCCAAAGTACATACGCTACGAAGCGAACGGCAAAAATGTATGAAACTGCCATTGACGTTAGATATCTCACACGTGACAATCACATAATTTTATCGAAAGTCAATGTCAGTTTCATACATATTTGTCGATTCCATCAGCGATAATACTGATCGAAAATTACTTTGGGTAGCCCACAGCTGTAAAGTACTCCAAGAAATCACATACAAAGTCAATGACGTTATGGATTTTTTTCGCAAATATTCGTAATAGGTCCTCCGGTAGTGAGGAGACTTCCCGGCGAACGAATTAGGTGTTGCGGGATGGTGCGGCCGAGGCGGTCGCGCGGCGCCCCTCACCTCGCGCCGAGCACGCACTGGCTCGTCCTCGCAAACAGACACGCTATTTAAATTAACTGATAACTCTTAATTACTAGATGTTCACGACATCGTCCGTACGGAATTAAATAATATAGCCTATATTACTCGGGTATAATGTATCTCTCTGATGGTGAAAGAATTTTTGAAATCGGACGAGTAGTTTTTGTGTTATTTCAATACATACGAAAATACGTTTCCTCTTTATAATTTTAGTAGAGATAACCACTGATCTCTATAGAATGGATATGTCATTATTCATGAAATAATTTAATTAATCCCGACGTAAGCGCGCCTGTGGATATTACTAACAAGTGGTTTTTAGTTCAAATCCACACTGGTGCTTACAGCAACCGTCAGAGCTGCAGTGAAAATGAAATAGGAAAAACCACGGCTGTCCATTTAGTAGAAGTCAGTGATTATTGTTTATTTGCTCAATTTAGTAGTAATAAGTCGAAACCCACGGAGGTTACATACAGATACGTGGAAGGTCATGTGAATTCAGATGATTTGCATTTTGTGCACGCATTGATTTATTTTCTACTAACTACACCTTGGTTAATTGTTATTTTATTAGGTCCTTTTATTTTTAGTATCATGTTCAAATTGTAGTTTTTATATAGTATCGAATTTATTCAGTTACTTGCTGTTTCCGTTAGCGCGGAATTAAAAAAAAACTTTATAAGTAGCCTATGTGTTCTTCGAGATGGTCTACATTTGTATGGAATTTAATCAAGATCAGCCGTTGGACAAACACAACAAACAGCCTTTAAACAAACATACACAGATCCATCCAAACTTTCGCATTCACAAATGAGTAATATTAGTAACATTGTGTTATATTTTTATAAATAAATGTAATAAATATCAGGAACAACATAAAAACGTCACGTCATCAAATTAACCGATATAAGATCAAAATAAGGTCTCCATATAACACATTAAATAATGAAATATAACACATAGAAGAAGCAAGAGTAGTAAATAATTGAGTTCATATAGTCACTTCTTTATATACGCGATGGCGCGCTCTATGATGGAGAGCTGACAGCGCGTGCCGCCGATGAGCGTCGTCGACTCCGCGCATAACACGCGGAAGTTCACCTGCGTGAAGTCCATCCTGTCGTACAGGAAGCGCGCCTGACGGTCCGACAGGATCCACACGTTGCCGTCAAAGTCCATCTGGACATAATGATTCAAATTCCAGTCCAGCGCTGGATACTGGAGGCCATAAAGTTTGGGTTTTATTATTACCAGTAGTCCAGCTCTGGATCCAGATCGGTTTGCTGGAATGGAATTATATAACGGGGATATAATAGATTTTCTTATATTATCGAAATAGTGACTGCAAAATGGTAAGACCCCCTAGGGTCCACGGAAAACCCGACCGAGTATATGCTGGCGCGAAATAGGTTCCAGAGTTTTTGTATTTACAAAATCAGTATAACTTGAAATGGAATTTTGAGATTCTTTTGTGTAAAATGCCTTTTACTTAGTATATGAGAAATGTTGAAGAATGTTGATGTTGAGAAATGAACCAAGGGAGCGCCTAAGTGGACTATTAGTTGCTAGTTACCTTAATGTCATTGGGATACTCGAGAGCGACACAGTCGCTGATGAGGAGCTGCGTATTTTCATTGTTGAAGGGCCGGTCCAGGTTCCAGCAGCTTACGCCGTTCTTACTAAGCTGTGAGGAAGTGTTCAGATTTTTTTTTATATTACAAAGTGAAGCGACCGCTGCCCATAGACATCTGCAATTACAGATGCCTACCCTTAAACTACGGAGGAGACGCACAGCAAGAGGATAATACCTCTTTCTATGCCTCCCCTACCCATCCACTTCACCTTCCCATCATTTCCTTATAAGAAAAGGATAGGAAGGGAAAGTGGATTAAAATTAGGCCTCCGGCACCACACTCATCAGACGAAACACGGAATTGCTTCTCTTCTATGTGGTCGTGGTATTTCACCGGGCGAGCCGACCAATTCGTGCGAAGATATTAAAGTGGGCCCTACCACTGTTAAAGGTAACCAGGACTGACGTTTGAGTAGGACGCAGTTGGCCGACCGCCCAGGGCTCTACAAGTCTGCGATTTAGTCTCGCATGACCCTGTGTACACCCCCCTCAATGGGCTACAAAAGGGGGTGTCAAAGAATTCTCGCCCAGGGAGCTAGAGGTTCCAGAACCGTTAATGCACTTTACCAATAGTTTTTATTGTCTGATATTTGTAAAGCTATACATTCATAGACAAACAATATAAAATCCCTAGCACCATAACAAAGTATGAGATTTGTGCATCGGCGCTATCGGGCCTAAGGTAGTCGATGACGAAACGAATACTTTGTCACAAATGTTCGTGGTGGGGCCCACACTTACCTCGGTGTAAAACAGCACATTGTTATTTGGATCGAAGTCGCACGCCGTGGACTGCGACTGCGGTCCTTTCTCGCCCACAATCTGCAACAATAAACTCTCACCTAGGCAACGCCATTCGCGTAAAGCTAAAAGATGACAATACTAACGGCCGTATTTTCAAACGTCACTCAAATATTTAAGAGCGTTTTTACATGTTAAGTCCACGAAAACTCAAAATCCTACGGCATCATCATCATCATCATCACCAGCTCACTATACGTCCCCACCGAGGGGCACGGAGCCTACCCCCTAAGGGTGCCTAGGCTATAGTCAACCACACTGGCCAAGTGCGGGTTGGTCGACTTCACACATATCTTTGAATTTCTTCGCCGATATGTGCAGGTTGCATCACGATGTTTTCCTTCACCGTAAGAGCGTCGGGTAAATATGTACATATGAAATTCGAAAATCGAAAAACACATTGCTACATGGCGGGATTCGAACTCGGAACCTGCAGATTGCAAGTCAAGAGCTAAACCACTGAGCCACCGACGCTCTTTGGCAATCCTACACCGATCTCGTTTAATTTTGACGCCACATAGACTTTAAGCGACTCTTAAATTTAGTGGCGTTTGAAGTTTTGCCTTTGAATTCAACCTTTATTCTGTAAGTTCATTCAATAATTCTCACCTCTACCCCTTTTTGTAGATCTTGAGGTGTGAATTGAGGATTTCTCAAGAGTTTAGTAGAAATCTTTAACAAGACGGTGCTTGACGTCGGATAACAATATAGGTCACGGTACCTGGTATAATAAGATTAACATAAATATGAAGTAAAATAAAACTTAAAAAACATTAATATTAATTATTGAAGGCTTGAAGGAAGTTCACCAAAACTCATATTGTATAATTAAGTTAATAATTTTTATTAATATAGGCCTATGCCGTCTTTAGTTTGCTGTCATTTTAGTTTAGTGCACATTTGTATTGTACATGGAAAACATTTAATTTATTTCAACGCTTTTAAAAAGCACCCATGCAAATGTGGGCTAACATAACGTTTTTTTATAAAGTTGTTGCAACTCAACGATGTTCATTACCCATCGGCTGCGGTCTTCGACAGCGCAAGTGAAGACACACCATCGTGCCAGAAGAAATCGATCCCCCCCACGTGGTACTCGCTGGCGTTCTGCTGGAACTGAAAGTGGGGGTGCTCGAGCCGCCACGAGGAGTTGTGCTGGAGGTCGAACACGACCAGCGCGCCCGAGCCCATGTCCGCCGCGTAAGCGAATGTGTTGCGACAATCGTTGTCTATAATGTCCACCGCCTGTGGATGTCCCAAATACAGCTCTTAAAGTGGTCACTGCGCACATTTTTTTTATTATAATCCTACGGCTTGACATCACTGTGTTCGCGATAAAAAAGGAATTGTTTGCTTTCTCTGCATCAGTAAAAAAGGACTGCGAACTAGGTCTAATGAAGACGTAGTTTTATGGCGCAAGCGGTCACCTCGCTTATCCCTGTATTTGTAAAATTAGGGGTATGTTTTTACAGACATTTCAGCAGTAACTATCAACGTATATATTTATATAAACATTGATTATTATTGTAGATACAATTCCCTCCTAGATGCTTTCGCCAATTACCTACTACAGTTTGCTAACAGATTTCTAAATAAGTTGAAAGAAACGAACAATGCTGGAGAAGACGGTGGCCTCCCGCAGCACGTCCTCGCTGAAGAAATGCTTGAATTTCAACGTATCTCGTTTTAAATCGAACACAACTATCGCTGGAGGCGCTATCTGTCGTACGTTTTCTGTTTAAACAAACATTCTTAGTTATTTAATATCTTATTTTGCGTTACTTAACAATATAGCGTATTTTATACTTACCGCACATATTAGTGGCGCCATTATCGACTACCCATAGTCTGTCGCACTTGTCGACATGGACTCTAAATGCGGACACAACGGTACTGGCGCTACTGACACTCTTCGCGCCGTCCGGCACGAAAGCGTCGGCCCATGTCGGGTAAGGAATCAGGTCCTGTTGTTGACTGCCGTTCACTAAAATGTAGTTGAGAGACGCTGGAACACCTAGAAATAATCGTTTATAACCCGAAATCTTTGTCCCTGTTATCATGATTGTATATCAGCGGCAACAGATCATATTTAGAATATTTTCCCTAAATTAAGCCAAGTTTTTTAATACCTCTTTTCCATCTTGGTATAGTAATAAACAGTTTGTCTCTCCAACGCGCTATCCCAGTCGGAAGATTGTTTTTAGGAATGTAAGCGTTAGAGGCTATGGCCACGTCCTTGTGATCAGGTTGCCATGCAAAGTCTATAACTTTCCATTCGAATTCAGGCGGTAATAGACAAAAGGAATTTTGGATCACACTTAGAACAATGAAAAAGAACAAAAGAGCCAAATCACTAATGTGTAACATATTTTAATACTTTATAATTTAGCAGTCTTTTAAAACTACATTGTAAATATAAAATTTCACATATAAGTAATTTTTTATGTTTATTATTGATTTTTACTTGACAATTTTTTGAAAATAACAGCTGTTTGGCAAAATTAATAGTTTCCGTTTTACAAATTATACACGTTACATCGCAAGGTTTAGTTGTTGCAAATAAAAGAAACATTATTACTTTAATCATAAAATATTTATTTTATAAATAATCACTTTTAGGATAACCATATCTTTTTATTGTAAGAAAAAAATCCGCAAACTAAATGTATGTTTTAACAAGTTTTCGAACGAACCTCGAAACTCAACACAAACACACGTCACGCAACTGTCAATGTCAAAAGTCAAAAGATCTGTCATTTTATTGTCACGATTTTCTGTGTGCGATTGTCTGTTAATTAATGTCCTATAAAATGTGGTTATTGAGAGTTCAATTGTAGACCACTTTAACCTTGATAGATAAATCTAGTACTTGCATTGGGAACATTGTTAATTGAGCATAAAAATGTCAAAGGAGAAAGCTGAAACTGTGAACGGTGATAGTGCAGCGGTCATAGAGCAAACAAATGAAAAACGAATTGGTTGCACTCATTACAAGCGCAGAGCCAAGTTTGTGGTAAGTAGAATACAGTACAATAAGATTCTAATTACGTTTTATAAAATGAAAGATAAAACGCAGTTCAAAATACTCTGATCTATAATTAAACACGAGGCGACGTAAAATCTTTTGGATTTGATAAGTACTGCATCATTAGAAAACAAAGATCATGTCAACGAACTTTTGAATGATGACACAGAGTTTTAGGTTTTGAATACAAATTCTGGAAGAAACAAGCCACCTGAGAAGTGAAAACATGTTGAAACATGATGCATAGTAACTTGGGCTATACCCATGTTTAACTTATTTGTGAAACACGTTTTGATTGTTTAATGATAACAATAGTGAACTTAAATAATTGTGAATTTGCACAGAATGATTCGGCTAACAATTTGGCAATTTGTTTTAACAATGGTATTTTAGTCTCATAGTAATTCATTACTTTGTTTAATACATTTTGATTAATTTGTAAAAGTTAAAAAACGAAAAATTATTGCTCAATCTCAACCAATCCAATAAGATTTTAAATATTATGTTTAATTTTTCAAATATTGGTGTTGAAATCCATGGTTTTACCCGAGTTAAATTATGTTGCAAGGAAAAAAATTGTGATAAAATAATTGCTCAAAATTATTAATTACTTCAAAACTCTGACAATAATTCTAGGATATTAGCAAACTGGATTTTAGGACCGTTTAAGGACTTACATCAGTCCAGTAGTAGCATAAAATTCCAAGATATGGTATCAAAATATAATTGTGTTATCTAATCAACATATTTATAAATCTTAATTAGTAAAATTATTAATTAGGTATAATTTACCTAATAAGTCTATTATCACCAGCTAACTATACATCCCCACAGAAGAGTGCGGAGCCTACCCTAAGGGGTGACTAGGCCATAGTCAACCACGCTGACCCACTGCGGGTCGACTTCACACATATCTTTGAATTTCTTCACCAATATGTGCAGGCATCACAATGTTTTCCTTCACCTAAAAGCGTCGGTTAAATATGTACATATGAAATTCGAAAATCGAAAAACACAATGGTACATGGCGGGAATCGAACTCGGGAATTGCAGATTACAAGTCTAGAGCTAAACCCCAGAGCCACCGATGCTCTAAAATCTATCAAAAACTACTGTTTTACAATGTCTACATACAGTGGGGTTCACTGTTAGTATTCCAACTTGATGATTAATTCAATGTGTGTTTTGTGAATGGTTGACAAATGTTATAACAATAGCACATTCCTCACTATACAATAGGTTCAACAAAGTTTTTAAAACATCAATAGCACCGTTAATGTTTATTTTTAAAGTTTACATTCAATAAAAGGGTGTAAATCAATTTTACCATAGTATTACTAACCCATGATACTTCTATTATCCTTGTTTATTTCTAAAAGAATAAAAGGGATGACTATGTTTTTAAACAGGTTTATTGATAGTTGAAAGCGATAGTTTCTGTAACTAGAATATTGTGAATGAAACTGATTGTATTGTTTGTCACTTTTTTGTACTTTTCAATAGAAAATATTAGTAGATTTTTGTTTTATTTAGTTATTATTCTTTTAACTATTTGAACTCTCTTAAGTCCGCTACAGACGCTTGACGTTGACATTGAACTGCACAGTCTAAACTGTACAGTTCACCGGCACATTTATAACTGACTTACATAGGCAAACTTGAGAACTGTACTGTTCGACTGTGCAGTTCCAATTAACGTGTGTACGTCAGTTTTAACTGCACACTCAAACACTGTC
>QDHC01003938.1:276077-286515 GCA_013186455.1 Papilio dardanus tibullus
AATCCCTCAGCTGCCTTTCCCTGATTGGTTAAAATGTCAAGATGACATTGTTAGTTCACATATTTTCCGAGTGCCATAATATCCTTGTAGACCTATATAAGTAAAAGTCCTGTCAAAAATCTGTGCAACCGTTACACTGATAAGCGAATGCTACCTTACCCTAGGGCCTCATTAGACCGAGTTCGCAAAAAAAAAACGGAGATTTTACTTCGGCGTAAGGCCGTTTTTGCGTGACATTGGTCTAATGATGCCCTAAGGTGACAGACAGATAATAAAAGTAAAGAAAATATGTACATAAAAAAACCTATCTTTTACCTATTATATCAGTGAAACATGCTTTTTTAATATTAGGTATTTACGGACATATTAATTTTTGTTGTTTGTATTCTCTTGGATTAGATATGCGACACACGTAATACCGCTGGCGTTGATAGGCGCCACATTCACCGTGGTGTCGAACGCCGCGTTGAAATCTCGCGACAGAGACGACTCGTATAATTACTTTATTGGTATGTTCTAGAAGATATAAGAAGGGTATACTCTGAATATTTTGTAGTATACAGGGTGTCCCGTAAGTCGACGCCAAAACTGAAACAGGTGATAGAGGAAGTCCTAAGAGACACCAGAAAAATATAAAAAAAAATCTATGTCTAATAGACTTACGGGACATCCTGTATAAGAGACTCGACTAGCAAGTTAACGACAGTCAAAATGACAGCTATTTCTTAGCTTTCTGTGTAAGCAACTGTAATATTGTTCCAATAAGTTTAGTACTAGAATAATGCTTGTAGCTAGCATATGTAGCTGCATAATCAGCTCTGAAACGCGTTAAATGTTGAATATTTTATAACTCTGCATTTTAGTGAAGGTCCATTGATCGAAATTAGGCTACGATTCGTACCGCTTTATTCCGAAACGAGAATCACTGTTGTTACTTTTGTACTTTCAACGTTTGGTACTGGTATATTCATAAAATTTATTCCAAAATACAGAACATCCTTGTTCCTGGTACTTCTTATGATACATAATTTGGTCCAATGAGAGCCCTGGTCTATCTTATTTAGTTCCGAGTGTCCTCCAGTATCGTATAATCGACGACTTATTGGTCCTCGTTTATCGCAGTACTTTATTCATTTTTTCGGAATGACGGGGATAAAGTTTTGTTTATTAATATCTTATTGCACTTTACATTAATTTTAACTCTTTGTAACCATTATCTGTTTGCATTATTTCTAATAAGTCCAAATATTTTGCTTACAGGCGGCATGGCATGCGGGCCGATCGTGGCCGCGTACCTCGGCTCCAAGCATGCCATCCTGCTGGGCGGGCTGGCGCTCGGTATCATCGGAATGATAAAGAAGGAGGCTGTTATCAGTGATTTTACGCTCAATCCTCAAATTCAGTCTCATTTTGGCTCTATCACTGGGTGGAGACATAATTACACCCTAACCAAGGATCCGCTTGAAGGTAACTTTTACACCCACGACAGAATATTGAATATTGAAACGATACTTAAAGCAAGACGCTTCCAATCTAACAGACGTCAAAATTTGTATGTGTTTGCTTTAAGCAAACCAGGGGAGTTACCAAAAGTACACGCGCTACAAAGCGATTCAATAGCTAACATTAACAATGTATGATACTGACAATGACGTTCGATATCTCACACGCGACAAGCACGTGACTTATAGAATGCCATTCATTATTTATAATAATTCATTTATTTATTCATAATACATATATTTACAAAAAATTTGATGTTTTACAAAGATAAAAGTGTATCGCGCCGAAGACGCAGTTCTATAATATGACACACTTTAAGCTGACAAAAAATTCCTCCACACTATACACACCACTTTGTAATAAGAATCTGCACAGCCTTGCCCTAAACTGCCTCACATTTAATACTTTTAAGTCAACACGTAATTTATTATATTGTCAGTTTCATACATTATTGACGATTCCATCAATGATATCGCCAATCGGAAGATACTTTTGGTAACCCACTAATAATTTAAGGCTGGTTACTTAAAACTTCCACTTGTGTGACCAATATATATTTACTAAATCTATATTAGAGTTATTTAGTGATCACTTAAGAATTATGTCGGTACGTGTTATTGTTAATATTTAGGTTACAATATTTTTTGCAGAACTTCGTCACACTTGCGGAACGAAGCAGCAAAAATGTAATTAAAACAATGATTAAAAGGACGATATGATTTTTTATCTCTGGTCTATATTTATTTCGCCTGTAAGTATATTTAACAGCCAATTTCTGAATTGAAGTTTATAAGTAAGCGCTGTTAAAATTCAATAGAAATCGTGTATGAAATTTGGGGTTTTAATATTAGTTTGTTACAGAACTTTGCCATTAGATAATTATCTTCAGAAGAAACCTGTCTCTGTCCCTCCTTATATATTCCGAAAATATATATAAAGTACTGTGATAAACAAGGACCAATTAGTCTTCGATTATACGATACTGGAGGACACTCGGAACTAAACAAGATAGTCCAGGGGTCTCCTTGGACCAAATTATACCAGGAACAAGGATGTTTTGTATTTTGAAATAAATTTTATGAATGTATGAATCGTTGAAAATACAACAGTACTAACGCTAATTCTCGTTTCGGAATAAAGGTAAGAGTTTAGCGTTAACGGTTTGGAGTGGAACCATTTGGCGCCAGATTACTGACCTCGATTATCGCTCTCCAAATCGATGAGTACGAAGACTGAGAGTAGAGCCTTCCCGAGCGGCGTCTGTCGCTCCAGGTCACCGTCGCGGTGCCCCACCGTCCAGCTGTAGAGCACGTCGTCCACGCACCGGTCCAGCACGGGGCACTGCCATACGTGGCAGATCCTGTCACGACAAAGATCAACTTTAGGACAACTTTTTAACAACGGTAGAACCTGCTTTAACATCGCACGAATTGGTCGGCTCGCCTGATGAAATACCACGACCACACAGGAGATAGGCGTGAAATGGAAGCTAATCCGTCTTTCGTCCGACGAGTGTGGTGCCGGAGGCCTAATTTTAATCCACTTTCCCTTCCTATCCTTTTCTTATGAGGATATGATAGGAAGGGGAAGTGGATATGGCTGGGGAAGGGGACTTATAGGAAGAAGAATTATCCTCTTGCTGTGCGTCTCTGCCTCCGTAGATTAAGGGTAGGCAACGCATTTGAAATCACAAATGTCTATGCACGGCGGGCGCGTCGCTGTTTCAGCGAATCCAGTATTATAAAAAAGGTAGGAAAGACATGTATAAAAAGCAGACATTTCCTACTGTCGAATCGGAGGTTTAATTTTAATCCTCTTTCTCTTTCTATCCGTTTAGCTATAAGGAACCGCGAAGAAGATTCTCCTATATTTTAATTATCAATACATAATCATGAATTTATAGAATAAAGCAATATAAACATACCTGCCAGTGAGAACTCGAATCTGATAACAGCTTTGTTCGAAATCAACGTCGTTCTCTAAATTCCTTTCTCTACTGAGTTTTTCTACTCCTTCGTAAATATTGGGTACTTTCGATTGTTTCTTTTCACAAGTTACATATATTTCTGGCAGTTTATCATAGAATTCTTCGTTTAATATCGGTTTCCCTTTAGCATTCTTTATAATGTTAGCTTCTTTGAGTGGTGAGAGAATGGAACCGTGTGTCAGGACCCAACGCTTTGAGTACTTTATTCCTGACGCAGCTACGGTCAGGATGTTAGCCAGTTCCCCGTCTTCGGAATAATTGTAGGACACCATCACACCTTCTACCGACATTTTTGCTAGAACAGACAAAACAAATGTTAAAAAAAACCGTGCAAAGAGTAAAGCCTTGCTTGCAAAGAGTAAAGTCGAGTAGCAAGTAGCATTTATCCGAACAAAGGATATACTACTGTTCGGACTCGTTTCAGCCGAAACCTACGCACTAGGGTAGTAATTTAGTAACTAAACGTATCCGAACAGCAACATTTTAGTAGAATAAATTAGTAAATCCTTTGTTCAGATACTTGCTACTCGACTAAAATATTATCCTAGTGTATCTAGGCTGAAGTATTTTTTTTATGTTTTTACGTAAAAAGACAATTTAGTTTCTAAACTGCCGCACGTATCTTAAGTGTTCACTAAGGGGGTAGTTTAGTGAAGATTTAGTAAACAATAGTCACATGTATTTGTTTAGTAATCGCATGCGCAACATTTTTTGCACAATTGTACGAAATAAGGAAGTTAATGTTAACTCAGTTGAGATGCTATCACAGAGACATTTCCTGACAAACATGTTAGAGGAAACATTAGTTAGAACCCAACAGTTATTTAGAATCAGAATTTGTGTGATTTCTAAAGTTGGCAAAAAATAGTCTACTTATTCTATAGCTCCTTTTTTATCTGTGACAGAAAAACTGGTTTTAAGTATTAATAGACAAAATAGTGATCTTTAACCATCCTGAATTCCTGAACTTGATAACTAAAAACAAGTCTCTTTAACTGGACGAAAAGGATTTTTGAATTTAGAATATAGTATTCTAAAAAGAAATACGATAATTTGAATATAAATATGTGAACCAACATTATAATCTTAACTATGACGTCCAAAATCTCTCAGTATATCACCATACATCGATGTGCACTAAGAATTCGATAACTTTTTGGTTTACATTGCGTGTTTTGTTCACATTTTAATGATAGACTTCTAATAAATTCCGCAATGTACGCTGTACATTTCTGTACACACACGAATCGTATTTGTCATGAAAAGATGGCGCGAAATGTATAACAAATTTGCGGCACATAAACACACCCTTTGAAATGAAAGTAATGAAGCATATTCAGCGGGTGGTCGATGGCTGCAATTTGTTCTAGTATAAAAAGAGCAAGCAGTTTCCCAACAACCGAACTCTTCCAGTGACTCAGTTCACAGCATCACTTACATTCACACCGCACATCACATCAAATAAGGTACGTTATTATATGCAAAAAACATTTAATAGAAAATTATTAGTTATCAGTTTAAATTTAATCTTAAACGTATTGAATTTAAACTGATAACTAATTTCGAAATTAACAATCAAGTTTCCGTAGTGTAGCGGTTATCACGTGTGCTTCACACGCACAAGGTCCCCGGTTCGATCCCGGGCGGAAACAGTAAATTATTTTTATTTTTTTTGTTCCATAATACATAAATATAATATGTGTGAAAAGTATTTTAAATAATTCAAAAATATCTAGGAAATCTTTTGTTACAATAAAACTGCAATATCTATTAATGTACTAAAAATGCATTAAAATTGCACTAAAAAATGTCTCCTTCGAGCCGGATTTGAACCAGCGACCTATGGATGTCTTTGAATACCTCTACAGTCCACCGCTCTACCAACTGAGCTATCGAAGGTTGAGAATTTGATTCGAAAATGTGGTTTGTTTAGTTCACCAAATTTAATTCAAATTATAATTAAATTAATTTTTGATTTCCGAAATAGTAACTTCCTAAAAGTTATTCAAAAGGTCCAAAGTTTTAATAAACTACGAGGGGTATTAAGCTAATGTATCAAACTTTATCACAAACAAATTAATGTTAACCTAGGTCGTTTACCTAATTTTTTCCCATTTATTCGCAATGTTTACATTAATAATCTTTATTAGGAACCATAACTAAATATCAAGAGACTAACGACCTCAATTAATTTTAATAGCAATAATAATAAACCGTATTTTTAGATAATAATGTCCTTTTTTAACCATAGCTAAGTATTTTATTATTGTACTTATTGTATGTAGATTTCTCTTTTAGATTTAATTGTAGATCTTAATTAAATATTTTAATCTTGATATTCTGGTTTGCGTAAATTTGCGTACCAATTAATTAGCACGGGCTCATGGTTGTTATATTATTGTAATTACAATGTAAATATGAACGCAGATCTAGGTCATAAAGATATGAACTGGTTTCAGTTCAAATAAGACTTGATCATTACTATTTGATAATTATTTGTAAATAAAATATCAATTAGTTAAAAGGTCAGGAATAATTTATACGATGTTTTGTTTCTTTTAACTATCTTGCTAATTTTATTAGTCTATGAGATTGGATTCCAATTTTAAATTTAAACATTGTTCAATAAAAGTTCTTTATTTAAAATTTAAAAACATAAACCGATCGTATTTGAATGCATCATTCAATTTTAATTGGGCTGTGCAAATAACTGCGAAAGTGGCCAGTACGGTTATCGAGCGTGTTTTGTTTTGATGAATCATTACACGTTTATTGCTCGGAATTTGCCATTCGAGCAGTAAGTTAATAGTAAATAAGTTGTTGATATCAATATACTTAATAATACTGCTTGTGGCCGGTGCGGTTCAGAACTAGTCAATTATACTTTGACTCTGAATTTTATTTAATTCATGACAAAGTAATAGCGATTAACTATAATCATTTTCCCTTAATTCCAACTGAAAGAAAGAGGTTCAACAACCTTAATTGATTATTTTAAAAATTAGTTCATGATACGTAATTTTTTAAAATTTTAAAACGATTGGAATATGGTAGTATCTCAATTCCGATTTCTGAACTGAATGTCTTCATCTACTCTATGACACGCTGTCTTACGATTGGCGGGAAATGATGGTGTGACAGCCGCGCCCTGAATGTAACCATTATAATATTCGCGCCTTTCTATTAACTTTTCTCCAACATTTTTATTTCCAAGTTTATATAAAACATTTATTCTCTGCGTTATGTTTTATTGGATCTTATTTTTCTTTTTACTTTTTATTTAATAACTAGGTATTTTACATTACGTAATGTTTTCTTATGCTCGTAGATAATATATAGCGTGTCTTTGATCGTAGATGTTTCAATAAACTAAACCACAATCATATAATGGGTTGCAAATATTTATTTATTAGCAGCCAATTTGATGACCTTAAAGCTTATTGCGGTAAATCCTTGTTCGAATTCGGGCGTGCAATCAAACAATATGCCAGAACACACAAATAACTGATGGTTGCAAACATATTAAGCTGCTATCAGCCTGTTCCAACTGGATATTTTCAGTTCGAAATTACCCTGAAATTCAATATAAAGGAACATTTTGTCTTCATAAAGATTCTATTTCGTATTCCAATTGGAGTTCCGCGTCTCATTGGTTATATTTCTTATGGTTCATATTTTTTTTTAAATTTGTGTATATGTGGAATGATAATACCAGTACTTAGTTCCCAACTGTTCCTGTGTGAAACGGAAACGGTCCGTTTCGAAGCTGCAGAGATGTTCAACAGATCCAATTGAACAAACGAGCGTGAGTAATCCGGGATCCGGTCCCGTGACTCCACAATTCCCTTCCCTGCGGCCTTTTGTTTCGTCCGTACCAATCGATGGCTGTCACGGCGGTAGCGTCACTACTTTCACTCAAATTGACGGGAATATCTCTAAACTTTTGACGTAAAAATATGTTATTCGTATATTTGAATTTATTCCCGAACCCCTGATAACCTCCAAAATGTCTCTCACACGTTTATCGGCCCATAAGGAGACTCAAGCGTAACGATAAGCCCACGACAATACAATAATGGACGCTCTTTTGCCTAATGGGTCGCATCCTGCACGGCCGAAGCGCAGTCCAGTCAATGCTACGAGCTCGATTCTGGCGCTCCTCTATGCCCACGTACGACTGTAATTTCCAGAAAACGGTATATCCAGCTCGGTGCGCGCTTCCGCTGTCGTGTCCCACGATCACGTAACGTTATTGTCTACATCCTAGCGTGGGTTTTGTTTCACGAGCCAGTGAGGCACCCGTTAGCCAACACTGTCGCCTGACATACGAACGATGCGACCGCGTTAACGAACGATCATGTCAAACGACCGTCCATTCCCGTCTCTTTACTGTTAAAACTCGTTTCGGATGCAGTGTTGAGGATTTAAAGTGAAAATAATCGTATAGAATCAAGAGAGAATTGTCGTTTTGCCCGTGCCTTGCAACGGACATGCCTAAGTTTCGACGTCTGGCGAGTGTGAAGAAAAAGAAAACACTTTCGCCGGCTGCGACTGCGACGCTGTGTCAGTCGCACACTTACATTTACTTGATGCGATAACGTTTTAGGTGAGTGCGTTTTAGAAGCCATTAGTGCCAAGTGGGGTGTCATATTATACCTTAATTAGCATTCAGGTTAGTTGATCTGTGTTAATATGTTGTTTGAAATCTTACAAGTTCGCGTAAAATACGAATAACACTCATGAGGCGTCGGTCAAGGTAAGAATTCAAATATAAAACATTTGGAACGAAGTGAAATTTGCTAAATCCCTTTAATTTCGCTTGATTTTTCTTGTAAATATGAGTTGTGAAAGTTTAAAATGTCAAAATAAGTTGCCTTTTGTAAATAAAACGATTAAGCTTAAAAATAAATAAGGATAAATGGTAATGTGGCATAATGCATGTAATCTAAGCAGTGACCCTGATCATCGATAATATTAAGAACTAGTAATAACAGGCGTAAATATAATTATAACAGAAGTTAGAACCAGACAGCTAAGTTTCTAAACAGTCAAAGGTCAAAGATTATGAAATTTGAAATCAGACGCGAAATTTCTAGAAGTGTCAAATAATAATTTTATTATTAAAATTTTAAAACAATTCTCAATATGTAATTATATACATACCTCGGGCGCGTTTTGTTCGCTGCTTATAGGTTAGAATTAAACGAAAACTATAAATTCACACGTTTAAGTACATTCTTTGCAAATTCAAATGCATCACTGAACTTCTGTACGCAATAACCGCAATATATCAAGTAATGTTTTTATTTACGACGTGAATAATAAAATCTTATTTTGTCTTTAAGTTGTATCAGCTGATAACTTTGTAACAATAATATCTTTGCTTTGTTGTACACCTATCGGGCGAATCTTGAAACATGTCCAGAAAGTCAATAACATTTAGTACGTGTGCACACATATAGATGGCGCTATTATTAAAAGTAAAAAGTTAATTTTTTTCTACAAAATTGTAGCTGAATTAAAAGCTGTCCTTACATGAGTGTCCTGAAAAAGAAAGGCAAAATAAAAACTTATTCTTAAACTTTCCATTAATAAGATGACGAATTCATTCATTAAGAATTTATGGTAAACCTAACAGGGAAACCTTCAAAACAAAGTTCTCCCGGCGTGTTTGTGCACAAGATAAACTTAAAAACTACGTAACGGTTTTTCATGCGGTTTTCACACACAAATAAATTGATTCATAAGGAAGTTTAAAATACACAATTAATTATGTGTTTGTTTAAATTGAGTAATGAACACTGTTTTTAACGTATTTACATAACTGGTTAATTATAAATTAAAAAAGGCAAACTTAAACTATTCAAGTAAAGTTCGTATTATAAATTGAAATATATTACTAGGACAGAATCTGCGAAAGCTGCTTTGTGGTACGGCGACGTTAATCAATTATTTTTTAATACAAAGTTTAGTTCAGAAATTATTTTGATAAATACGGCTTCGTGTAGGTCATAATAACCAATTAATTTCATGAAAGAATTATTAATTGATGAAGCCTTAAGAAGTACCAATAAATAACTTTTATAAAACTTCAACGTGACTGTCTGAATTTTAACGAATTGCCTTTTCCGTGGTTAATTGATTAATTTTAAGTTTGGTTAAATTCAATATTCAACACGTTTCGTTTCACTGGTTCAATTTTAAATTAATACTTTCCTATTAAAGGCATTTATTCTTTTTTTTTATATTTCCACCGAATACTGTGGTAAAACTTTAGGCAGTTCTGAACATAACAAAGAAAGTTTTTAAAGCCGGCTAGAGACGCTCTGTTTTAACTGTACAGTTCGACTGCACATTTAAAACTGACGTGTGTAGACAAAATTGAGAACAGTACAGGTCGACAGCGCAGTTCAAATTCACTGTGAACGTACGTTTTTAACAGCCTTAAGTATTGAAACTATGTATTGTCATATTTGACTACGCGGATTTAGTTTCGTTAGTAAATACTTATAACATCTGAGGAAAACATAGATTTAGAATTAGTCTGCTTCCAATAATAAAGTTTATCTTATTTAGAGAGATAACCTGATATAGTAAAAATCTCACCGACTAAAAACTCAGTCACATATTTTCCTATGAATTTATCAAACCTTGAAAGTGCATTCACTTGAATGAAATCATAAAAAATGGGTAATTTGCGGTAACAAAACGGTAGTAAGATCCTACTATAAATAACTTCGTATTAACTAATAAATTAAAGTGTCCCTATTTTCCTCTACCGCGGAACATATCAAAGGGTTTCTTAAGCATTTTTCAATGAAATGACGCAACAGTTCATTGAAACGGTACGATTACTATTACCTTTGATTATAAAGAAACGGACTAGGCAAAGGACATTGTGCTGAACAAACTCTCACTTTTCGCGGCTCTTCAGCTTAAGATGTCGAA
>QDHC01003938.1:288326-299591 GCA_013186455.1 Papilio dardanus tibullus
TTGCTTCAAAAATTTATTTCTACATAAAAAAGTGGTAATGAATATAAAAACTTGCAAATTAACATTGTCTATGGTTTGTTTGAGATGTCGAATTTTGGCGCCAGTCGAAAAGTTTTTTTTCTAACCTGCCATCGCTGCAAGGGCTTTACGTCATCGTCTGCGCTCGCACGCCGCTGGCCGCCCCGCGTTCGCTGAATTGGACTAAATTAAAAAGTCATATTAAAAAAATATAAACGTCAACCGCAATGCGAACGCGCGAAAGTTTCATTACCTATTAAGATTTATTGGTTTATTATTATAAACGAGGATATAAATACTTGCGTGAATCATTTTACGAGCAATAAATGTTTCTATTAATTAATTGTATAATTGTATTATAATCAATTGCCTGGTTTTGAAAAAGAAACGCGTGCAGACTTACATATCAAACCTGGACAACCGAGAATCCTTTATAAGCAAGAGTCATTCTATGGTCCCGTCGAGCTACCTCGATATGCGAGAAATTCGGATTAGAGATAAGCCTCTATAAGCGAGACAAATATCGAGTACTCTTGAACTCCCGCTTATCCAGGTTTTACTGTACAAGACATAGAGCATCTTATTTACGTGGTATAATAGACAACGTTAGATAATTAAACAATTAATCAAAAGCATGAGCAAGCATATTGCGCGTTAGCTGGTCAATTGGTTCGTGTGCTAGATCTAATGTGCGGTGGCAGGCCGCCAGATGCCGAGTTTGAATCCGCCTATTAAATTTAAACGTCCTTAAACTTGACTTAAAAAATTAAACGGAACATACATTCGACATCAAATAGGTCATATAGAGTTACTATATTTAATACTAGCAGTTGCTTGACTTAGTCCGCGGGGAATTAAATAATATACGTAACTCGGGGATAATGCTGCTTTCTAATGGTGAAAGAATTTTTGAAATCGGCTCAATAGTACTAAAGTTATTTCAATACATACAAAATGAACAAAATATCAAAAATAAGTACAAAGGTTCTCTCTTTTAATATTAGTATACATTATACATCTCACAGTTTTATAGTTCGACCCATGATGCGCTCCATTTTCTGCAACTCCACGACTACACACGTAGTCTCCACGACTAACACGTATTTTGCGTGAATAGTTCTGCGACAGTTTTGGATGAATGTTTGTTTGAAGGTTAGACCGACTGAACAAAATTCGATGGCATTTTGAATAGATGCAACAAAGTCTGGGAGAACATCTAGCCCATTAAGTTTTTTTTTTAATTCTGTGCGGACGGAGTCTTCGACGACAGCTAACAGAAGAAATTAATAAATCGAATACTTAAATCGTCTTATTAAATTAAAGTATTTTTACCCATTCACTTTTAATCTACATTTTAAATGGCTGCTTTTACAAACTTCAATAGCAAGCTGAAACTTTTCTTACTTTTTTTTTACTAACGCTAAATTGATTATAGACATAAAGGAAAATCTATGCCATAATAATTCTCAGTAGCTCTAACTATTGGGGTCAAATGCCATATGTAATTGAACATAGTAAGACGAAATGAATCTTACGTCATTCGACGTACGACACGGCACAGCGCCCGACAAACTTATCCGACAAGTTGGATAAAAATGGAACTAAATTTTAATAGCACACTAGCGCTCCCTAACAATGTCCAAAAATTGCCACAAGTCCCTTGTATAGGCGGTATTTTCTATGTCAAAGTTGGTTTTATATATTTTCTGAAATCGCGACAGTAGCGCCTCTCACCGGATAGCGTAACTTTGTGGAACTATACTTGAACCAGTCTCTTTGGTGTAATGACGGACGGTGTAGTATTGTTGCATCATTATTTTTAAAGGTAATTAACACATCTTCTTTCGCCTTAAAAGAATGTGGATGGTTTATTGTACGCAGTTACGCTATGTAGGTATTGTTTTTTTAAGGAATTTGCTTATGGAGCGCATTTTTTTTAAATTGCTTCTTCGAGACAATTTTGCGCATGTTTGATTATCAAGCTCAATATAATGTTTTTTAAACAAATGGTATTTAATTATAAAATAGCTTCAAAAACTTGATTGTAGTCAACATCAATCGACTTGTTATTTAATTTAATTTTTAATTTTATTCCCAAAATACAACACCATTTCAGACCGACTCTAAATGGCGCCTAATAAACGATAAAATTATAAATAAATAAATACTTTTTTGTATTACTTTGTCTATGTTTATGGTAGTGATTAGTAGTTATACAGAAACTACCAAAGTTAGATTTCGTTAATCAGTATACTTGTGTAAGTAATTAGTATGCACCATTAAGACTTTAGACTATCACGTGGTAGACAGAACCTATTATAAATCAACGCAATAAAATACCGTACTAGCTTTCGCCAGAAACTCTATCAAAAAAAATAATAGCCTAATAATGTGTTCTATATATCTGATTGTTGTTCGCGACTTCGTCTGCCTGGAATGAAAAATACATCCTATGTTACTCGGGGATGTTGTAGCTATCTAATGGTGAAAGATTTTTTGAAATCGGCCCGGTAGTTCTCGAGTTAATTCAATATATAGAAAATACAAATCTTTCCTCTTAGTAATATTAGTATAGATATGGAACGTAGTCTGGAGGGACGAGAATACGAGGTACGTGGTAAAGAGCGCTATTACTGTTGTACTTACTACATTTAGTACTGGTACATTCATAAAATATATTCCAAAATACAGAACATACTGGTACTTCTTATAATACATAATTTGGTCCGATGATACCCTTGGTCTGACTGTCTTAGTTTATCGCAGTATTTTATAATTTTTTTCGAAATAAGGGGGATTGTATCTGTGCCAAACATCGAGATTCGCTCGTTGAGCCTTTCTAGAAATACGAACTGCATAATTATTAATTAATTAAATACGTCATAATTAGGACACATTTTATTGTTAGTAACGATGGGGATTTCCAGATATTTTATCTTAAAAAAATTGAATCACACGTCATTTTGTGACAAGAGTGAACCAAAAGTAAAACCGTCTTTCTCACAATGAATATAATACCAAATGTACAAGAGTATAAAGTCTAATTTCGATTGTTCTTTCATACATGAATCATCGTAGTTTCCAATGACGTTGAATTTTAAGAAAAGAAGCCCCTTTTAATTAGTACGGAAATAAGTGGTGTGTGATAAAAAGTTAATTTGGAACAAACGATCTATATTTAATATATCTAATTGAAATTAGATATTAACATTTTATACATAGAGCATTGGTTTACAGAGAAAATTAGATTCTCCTCCACCGTAGATTAAGGGCAAAGCATCTGCAATTACACATGTCTATGTTCAGCGCTCGCTTCGCTCTTTTAGCGAATCCACTTCCTCCGGTGGCCGCTTGCTCGTTTACTACTTTATAATATATAAAAAATATATATGGGAGAGATTCAAAAGACAGAATGGAACATAACTAATTTTAGTTAATAATACTGTTTACCTTTTATATTGTTTACCTTCGGACCTTACGACTGAAATCTATATTCGATTACAAACCAACTTTACTTACTAAAAAACGAACCAAATATCGTAATAACCATCGAAAAATTTAATTAATTTATTGTTTAAAAGTACTGATTTATCTTATTTCTTACTAATATGCGAAACTTACGATCTTTGTTCGAAAGTATTCCCGAAACTGCTTAACTCTTTAAGGCAGAAGGATTAACGGAGTAACTGTTCTTTCAAAATTGGCGCAATTTTTTGACAGATAGTGGCACGAAGAAATACTATGTCACACAAGCGTCATTTTTTTTTCTTAATAATAATAAGGCATACCTCCGTAGTTGCTAGCAATTAGGACCCCTTTTATAACTCACATAGAAATATAGCAAAATTTTTGTTGGTGTAAATATATCGCCTCTGCCTTAAAAAGGGTTAACGGATATTGGTGTTTTGTTATAGATGTTGAACAAAGTCTCGAACAACACATCGCCTTACAATATGTTTTAATTCCGCGCCAAGTAAGTCGCGGTCGCCAGTATTGTTAAATTTTCTTTTATGTTCATTTATTTTATAACATAAAGCGGCAAACGAGCAAGAAGTGGCCACCAGGATTCTCTGTAAAATCCGAAGCGACCCCTGCCCATAGACATCCGCTATTGCAGATGCGTTGCCTACCCTTATTCTACAGAGGAGGAGACGTGTGTCATGTGATTTGTAAAAAAGTGCGTTTAAAACAATGTAGCTAAAACCTTTGACGTTAATTTAAATAACAATATAGTGACGTAGGACAACAAATTAATAAACAACGATGATATAAGTCGTCATGTGACGGATACGTATTCTATAAATCCACGTACACACTGTTGAATAAAACAAATATAAATAACACTTTATTTGTACGTGGAAATTAAGGACCAATAACATATTTACTTTTCACAAATCTCACTGATATATATAATTTCTATATTTTTAATTTACATAAAGGCTTTTCCACAACTTTTATAATTAGTACAATAAATACTTAGACCTTCTATCCTCAAGAATATATATTTCTTAACCTCTATTATCGTCTACGTTTAAAACAATAATTTAATAATAATCTCTTAAGTCTATTTAAACCTGAAAAATCGTCAATCAATAATTTTAGAATTAGAAGATTTAAAAAAATAAAAAAATGTTGACAGTGTGAGTACTCCGCCTTATGTCATAAAATCGTCATAGAGTAAATAAGAGCAGAGAGTTTTTAATCTGTTCAAACAAACTGTTATGTTTCACGGTTATTCAATTGAGTTTTATATATTTGTCAATGCCGTATTTTATCTGCACCACTTAAATAGTACTTGTATTGGCCATAAAATCTTAAAAAAAAGTAGTTGTAGTGATTGTAAACATCTGTACATTAGTTTTTACAGGACAGTGCAATATTTGACGCGGGTATGTATTAATATTCAACTGTCACCTTTAGACTAGCTTAATGATTCTTAAAGATATTTTTTAATAAATTAATTTTTAAATTATTTTAATTTTCGTGAGACATTATAAGTTACTAGACACAGACAGGGCCCTCGTAAGGGCTACTGGTGCCTGTGTGCAAAATAGGATTTTGGCGCATTTAAGCATTTTATCTTTTTTTAAGGTGCTGGAAATAAAGCAAAGAAATTAACTTTTTTTTTTAAATCTTTTTCTGGTTTTTTTTTAATTTTTTCGGGTTCTTTTCTTTGGCACCCCTTAAGGATGGCCCCCGTGTGCATTGCACACTTTGCTTATATGATAGCGGGGGCCGTGCTACTAGCTGTTATAATATTAGTGAGATTTGCGATAGTGGTATTATAAAGTGACTCACAATCCCTTACAGTCAATTAAACCATTAAGAGTACTCTCTTAAATACAGTATTTTCAGTTCTTTAAGTGATCCAAAGAGGTTTTATTGCGTAGGTCATTGAACTCAAATAAAATACAATCATCACACACTTTACGATGCGTGTTTTGACGTTGCATTTAAGACTTTGAGTTTATATGCAAAAGGTTAATTAGTGCTATTTCAAGTTGGGTGTGCGTAAAAACCCTTGCTATGTTATGCATACATAAGAAAGGGATGCGCGTATACAAGAATTTAGATGTGTGAAAGAAATGAAAGATTATTTTCATGGAAAATTTTACATTTCGGTGGACGAAATATTTCCATGTTTGTCTGGTAATTTTCTGCAAGTAAACTAATAAAGTGTAGTTTTTGTGTCTCAATAATGTTGCGCGTTAGATACCTTGTTACATTAATATGGTAATTCTTGCATATGTAAATATATGGGAAATGGTTAATAGGAAAGGATTTACAGTTTGTGCAACATTATAAAAAGACAAGTGAATTCTAGTAAAAAAACAAAACTAACTAGTAGGTGCTGTCAACGGAATAGCACGTTAGTAATTTAGCCGTTTATTTATCTATACTGATATTAAAGGGATTTTTTGTATGTATAGAAGTAACTCAAAAACGAATAGACCGAATTCAAAAATTCTTTCACCATTAGAAAGCTATATTATTTCCCAGTAACATAGGCTATTTAATTCCAGTCGGACGAAGTCGTAAACAACAGCTAGTATTAAATAATACAACACAAAATATACAGTGAAAATTAGTCAATCTTTATTATTATAAAAAGTGGCAAAGGAGCAAGTGGCCACCAGGATTCGCTTTAAAATCTGAAGCCATCCCTGCCCATAGACATCTGCAATTGCAGATGCGTTGCCTACCCTTAATCTACGGAGGAGGACACGCGCAGAAAGAGGATAATACCTCTTCCTATGCGTCACCTCCCTCGCCAATCCACTTCTCCTTCCTAACAAATCCTTATAAGGAAATTATAGGAAGAAAAAGTGGGCTAAAATATGCCTCCGGCACCACATCGTCGACCGAAACACGGAATAGCATCCATTTGACGCCTGTCTTCTATATGGTCGTCGTATTTCAGCGGGCGAGCCGGCCAATACGTGCGATGATGTTAAAGCGGGCTCTACCACTGTAAAATATGCAAAACAAAATATACCGTGAAAAGTAGTCAAGCTTTATATTTTAATCGGTTATATTGGTATGTAGGTAATTGTTATAAAGGTTTCACGTTGCCTAGGTTATGAAGCAAGTGAGCGGTATTTCAAGGCGACTGTCAGCTGTTCAACGGGGTTCGGGGTTGTACTCGTTTATTGCGTTTACACGATAGAAAAACATGCATCGAAACAAGTTATACATCTTCTCTTTGGACAGCGATGAAGCTGTTTTTATACAGATTAGTCGCCTAAAAATTACAGGAAAAGTTTCGGGTAATCATTGGAATTAAAAAAAATAAACGCGATATTCCAGCCTGTAATACAGATCGACCAGTTTTGGAGTTACGTCATAACAATCCATACATCCAATATTTTTATCTACATACACATGTATGGAGATGCATTTAGTTATCGAGGTATTACTCATATTTTTACTTCTTTTCGACATTTCAGATGCTTCGTAGTCTATCTTTAATCTATACTAATATTATAAAGAGAGAAACTTTGTATTTTTGTATGTATTGAAATAACTCAAGTACCACTGAGCCGATTTCAAAAATTCTTTCACCATTAGAAAGCTACTTTATCCCCGAGTAACATAGGTTATATTATTTAATTCCACGCAGACAAAGTCGCACACAACAGCTAGTATACGATAATGATAAATATCTGGGAGTTCTTTGTCGGTTGGTTAATCTTGTGATAAAATACTTGACAGGCGCGTGGCTAGGAACGAGTAACGTCCCATTAAAACATCTCAAATTATTAAGTAACGAAAATAGAACAAACTTAATCATATTTTTCAATATCAAACATCACTTCGTAGTATTATATTATCTATGGTAGTATAAAACAAAGTCGCTTTCTCTGTCTCTATATCCTTGTACGCTTAAATCTTTAAAACTACGCAACGGATTTTGATGCGGTTTTTTAATAGGTAGAGTGATTGAAGAGGAAGTTTTATATGCATAACTGGCGACCCGCCCGGCTTCGCACGGATGCAATTATTAGTATGGCTGTTAAATACAACGTTCACAGTTTTTCTGTAGTGTATGTAGTATCAGCATTGCACTCGTGTGAAGCCGGGGCGTGTCTCTAGTGTAGTATAAATGTAGTTTAATCTATAATTTAGCATAGATCAAAATCTTAAAACTACAAACCTTGACACCTGCATTGCATAAAAGCGGTCAACTTTACAAGGCCGGAGTAAAAAAAAGATTTATCTATTCTCATAGACACGCTAGAGACATATGCCAAGAGAACGCTTGAATTGCATCAGACGGTGTTGCAGGTAACTGGCAGACCCTCTCACCCGAAATGTCAATATAGTGCGACAAATATCTGGCCCGGTGAGAGACGATATTACCACAGTTGATTCTATAACAACATATAAAATTTACACATACTAAAAAAATATAGAATACAGCTATAGTGGGATAAATATATTTTTTAACCATTACAGAAAGGCGATAATGAAGTTTGTACAGTTTAGTTTTATTGCCCACCGGGTCAATTAAGTTTGTTGGAGTATACTTTACAAACATTATCAAACCGTAGACACAAGCTTCGGTAGCGCTTGTGGAAAAAATTAAGACGTTGAAAGATTTTTAAGTATTATTTTACTTTTTTTGCTCGATATTAATTAGAATCAGCTTGATTTTTCTGTGATTTATAAAATACTAGCTGTTTTTCGCGACTTCGTCCGCGCGGAACTAAAAAGATATATCCTATGTTACTCGGGGATAGTGTAGCTTTCTAACAGTGAAAGATTTTTTGAAATCGGCCCAGTAGTTCTTGAGTTATTTCAATACAAATTTCTCTTTTTATAATATTAGTATAGATATATTTTCCTCAATGGAAGTAGATAAGTCAGCATGTGTCTTATGTGCGGATGTCAATAACTATGTCTTATTAATTTCATAATACTTTTTTCGAATCTCAAATCTTGTATGATTCCAAAAGCTTTGACAGTCTATAATAGTTCTGCGTACTAAAGCTCTATTAAAGTTTCTATTCTATTCTTTCGAGGAGAAGGAAGAATGGAAAAAAATATAATCTACAGGAAAACAACATGATCCAATTTTTCCGTCAAACGAACAACAATATAATTATAGAAACATACTTTTTATTATTGGAAACGTTTCAATAGAACTTATACGTCATAAAATTTCCATCATACGAGTCAATTAAAAAAAATCGTTTCACAAACTGCCGCTACTGGCTCGTCGGCGGCCAATGAAACCCAAAGTTGGGGTCAAATGCAGATGCCTCACTTTGGTAGACAACAGGTGGGAGATGAGCGACTTTTTACTAAAAAAATTGAGTAGGCTTTCGAGTGGACGCGTGACGTACTCGTGACGTACGGCGGGCGCGTCGAGGCCCGGCCAATGGCGGCGTTTACCGCCCCATATATACTTGAACCGGCGACCGACCGACTCAAAGTTTAAACGCACGCTGTTCAGTTCGCACGAGTGTATTCAAAGTGACCGTACCCGCCGTCCGTACTCCGCTAGCCGATCGCCACTCGCCGTTTGCCGTTTGCCGCTCGCCGCCACCACTACGAACGCGCGAAAGTGTTTTGTGTACATCCTTCTCTACCTTATAAACTGTGAGTAGAATAATTTTCACTGTATCTCCGGCGGTCGGCGACGTGTCCACCGCGGCCGTAACCCGACGCTCGCGGCGCGCCTGTCGCCGCCGGCTCCTCTTCCACATCTGATTACGTCGCGGTCGCGCTGGACACGCGTGTGACATACGGTTTTTTTTAATTTAATTCCGGCCTTGATTTTTTATAACCGACCAGTGACATAATACAGTTGCATTGCAAACGGCCAGTACGTATAATTTTTGTAATTTAAGTTTTGTTGCATAAGCGTGTTGTTTGCTTGTAGTTCTTAGTTTGTATTGGTTGGGACTATCGGGGGATCGGATGTTATCTGACCGCGATCTGCTTTATCTCTTACGCGAGCCGGACGATAGGCGGGATAGAGTTATCAGAGTGATATTTCATGTCGCGAGGAAATGTAATCTTCTTTTCTTATAATCTGTCATACTTCATAGTTATCTGAGTTTTATCAAGGAATTAGCATCGGAAGGATATCGAACTATATTTACCTCGTTATTTGTTTGATAAATATTGACATTTAAACCTGCATTTTAAAAAGTAATACCGAGATTTAGTTTAATCTATACTATTCTGAAATAACAGTTTCAATTTAGCTATCAATGAACATATTTATAACCTGTAGACTCTACCACAGATTATAAAATTGTCTATGCAACTGACACATTAGGTATGTTTTGGAGGGAAACAACACTTAACCAAACTCCAACTCTTACTCCTGTATGACAACTTAGATGACTTAATTAACAGTCGACTTCTCTCACTGTTGGGATTTTTATATTGCTACAATGTCTTTTATCTAGGTATATAATTTACATTTACACCTTATCTCTTATGTGTCAGTACTCCAACATAACCTGGTCATACTTGCGATGCGTGTAAGAATTTTTGATAACGACATTTGACATCACTTTGATCTTGTACTAGCTGTTGTTCGCGACATCGTTCGCGTGGAATTAAAAAATATAGCTTATGTTACTGGGGGATATTGTAGCTTTTAAACGGTGTTAGAATTTTTGAAATCGGCCCGGTAGTTTTTGAGTTATTTCAATACATACAAAACTATAAAAATACAAAGCTTCCCTCTATATAATATTAGAATGGATTAGTATCGATGTAATATATTATAATATTTTTTCTTTCCCTTGTAATAGACATACTTTCTATTCGAGAATTTATATATTGCATCATTACAATAACAGTGAGTTTCCACTGCCCAAAACATGTACAAATATTAAGGTATATACTTGTAACGATTCGTTTGACTTTTTTCAGTAGCCAAATCGGTAATAAAGTGCTGTGTAACTAAACTGCGGAAAATGGAATTTACAGGAAAGTGTAAAAAAAAGTTTAAAAAAAAATAGTTTAAATTACACTAGCTATTCCCTGAGACTCTGTCCGCGCGGAATTATCAAAACTTAATAAGTAGCCTTTATGCTCCAAACTGTTCTCCACATGTGCAAAGTTTTAAAGAGATCCGTTAAGTCGTCTGGGGTTTACCCAAAGTATCTTTCGATTGGCGATATCGCTGTTGAAATCGACAGAAATGTATGAAACTGACAATGACATTCGATAAGTCATGTGCTTTTCACGTGTGAGATATCGAACGTCATTGACAGTTCCGTTCATTTTTGTTCGCTATCGAATCGCTTTGTAGCGCATACACTTTGGGTAATTTTTGCATTTAAAATATTACTATGACAAATCTAACTCCTGGAAAAAAAATCACAAATAACATGTCAAATAATATGATTTAAAATGTTATTTGTGATTTTTTTTTTGTTTATGAATTTGATCCGTGGACTTTGTCATTGTAATTGTCAACCTAGGGATTCATTAGAGCGATGTGTACCCAAAAAACCGCCTTACGCCGAAGCAAGATATCCATTTTTATCGCGAACTCGGTCTTATGAAGCCCTCTAGGGTTAAACAATTATTGATTTTGAGTCATGAAGTGTACCGCGCTGTGAGACATACCGGTTTGCTTTTTGCATTAGCATACCAATAGGGTTGTCCAATTTGTAAGAGTTAAGTCTAATACAGGAAATCTTACTTTGATTAATAGCGATTTTGAATTTCTAATATTTTTTTCATAGGAGCGTCGGTGGCTCAGGGGTTTAGCTCTAGACT
>QDHC01003938.1:309552-336621 GCA_013186455.1 Papilio dardanus tibullus
GTACACGAGTGTGCCGGTGCAATGAACACATTGTCTGTGCGGCGTCGACTTGTCTGAGTGAAGACGCCATACTGATGTTGCCACACACGCGCGCTTGCTACACTGCGCTGCTACAGGACGCGTCTAGACACACCTTTATTTATATATTCCACATTTTAACAAGTGTTTATGAAATTAAAAAAAAAGTATTTAAAGTAACTCAAGTAACCTATAAGTAAACTTTATTCCAAATTAGATCAAGTTTTGGATGTTTAAATTGTTTTGCTCGACTTTTCTGTATCGTATAACCTTAGACGCTGGCCAGCGTGTCACCGAAAGGGACAAAATATGTAGGACATGTATATTTCACTGCCACTTTTACACCCAAAAACACTACAACGCACCATGTTTATGTGAAGTGACATTGCACTAATGGTTCACAATTTGTTTACAATAGGAATTGTTAACTTTTATTTAAAAAAAATGGTATTAAAATGCTGAAAAATGTCATTTTTAGCATAGTAAAGCTCTGCTATATAAAAAACCGGCACGCGGGGTGAAACAGAAGATTGCATTTTGTCTCGTTCTTTTACAAGACATGGAAATAAGTCCTTCTTTGTTTTGTGTGAATGAGACAAATATATCCAGCGGTCTATGTTTTCTTTATCTACGCGTATAACAATTTATAGGTTATATCAATAACGACATCAAAGTTTTGTTCACGTAATGATACTAATTCGTTATTTTATTGTAATTATTTGTTGTCGCACATTAAAAAAAAACATATTTTGTTGATCATATTAGTTAAAAATACAAATATAGACGAGTCCTAAGCGTTGCAATTACACGCGTTGCCAAGAAGTCTGGCACAGTTGAGTCGCACACCGACATCAGAGCGTGAAACTCGAGCCAACGCACACAAGCGGACAGAACAGCGGGGAAAATCATACTATCTATACGACATACAGTACGCGATTCATTCTATTATGTATATAAACTGGATACGAATTGCTATCACTATATATTTCACTTTCCTGTTGGACGCGCGGCTACGCTTTCCTACACAGGCCACGGTCAACATTCTTGGTGAGTCCATTGCCTGCCAACATGTCCTGCTACAATTAAATACAAAACTTTACCTTCGTACATTCTACGCTGGCTGAACGTCAATTGTTCCCTTTGCCTTTCGAACAAATACAACTGTTTTATTTTTTAAATTTCACAATGTGTTAATGAGGCAAAGACATTTTAGATAGATTTTGTAAATTAAGTTTTATGTCTATCTATAAATAAATGTAATGTACCATTTATGGGTTTCACCAATACGTTTTAACCACATTTTCCTTTATATTTATCACCGTAAATATAGTATGAGTAAACCGTTAAATATAGTAAGTTAACGCATCATGACTAACAAAAAAAAACAATTACCAATCTCTAAATGGCCAAAAAACTTTTTTTATACTTCAGTATATACAGTTAAACCTAGACAGCCGAGAGTCATTCTATAGTCCCGAAGAAATAAGCGAAAACCTCTTATTAGAGAGAAATCTCTTTTTGTGAGTCATATCGCGATCCCTTGGATTCCTTATCCAGGTTCGACTGTTATTGGACCTGAATTAATAATACAAATGTAGGGTGTCTGTATTTAGGTCAGTTTGTCGTTAGATATTGTATGCACTGATCTTAACGATGTAAAGTCCGAAGGGCAAGCAGTCACACGAACTGACTTAGATTAATGGTTAACTCTAGGGTTGACACAAATCACGAATAATGTAACCTAAATAAATAACAAAAAAAAATCAAATTAATAAGCCTACTTGTGAAATATATAAATACAGTCGACGCTCGATAAGCGAGAGGCCGACCGCGATATTCGTCTCACTTATAGAGGTTTCTCTCTAATCCGAGTTTCTCGCTTATGTAGGTAGCTCGTCGGGACCAGACAATGACTCTATAGAGATTTCTGGCTTATTCAGGTTTGATTGTAGTTCTATACGTTTTAAATATTTGTCGAATTTGACCTAAGTTTGGTGGTTATAATAACCACGTAGTGATGGCAAAATGACCGTAGATTAAGACAAAATTAAAGGAATCTATATTAAAGTTGTTTTTTTAATAATATTTAATTACAAATAGCTTTAAATAAGAGCTTAAATGTTACGAAAATAAATATTAAACCCATACCACCCCCTTATTCCGAAAAATTGTATAAAGTACTCCGATAAACGAGGGCCAATAAGTCGTCGATTATACATTACTGGAGGACACTCGGTACTAAATAAGATAGACCAGGGGTCTCATTGGACCAATTTATGTATCATAAGAAGTACCAGGAACAAGGATGTTCTGTAATTTCGAATAAATTTTATGAATGTACCAAACGTAGAAAGTACAACAGTAATAATGCTGATTCTCGTTTCGGAGTGGATAAAGTCATCGTAACTTAATATCGTATAACTGCGTCGCTTTGGTTTAATATGTGGGACATCAAATTATTTAAGATTTATGATTATTATACAACTTGTCTACCCTTTGGCGCTTGTAAATCGTAACCAGATACGAAGCTCTAAAAATAACCTATAAAATTTTAGTTTTATTTCTACGATTCAACACTTATTGATATAACCTGTTTAAGGTTAAAAAATAATCAACTTTGACGCCATTTTGAAAAATCGCATCAACTTTATGATTTTTTTAGTCATTAAAATGATGTTCTTTTGTTTTTTTCGAAATATGAATTTCTCGATATTTTATTTAAAACTATCTATACTAATATTATAAAGAGAGAAACTTTGTATTTTTGAATTTTTGTTTGTATTGAAATAACTCAAGAACTACTGGACCGATTTCAAAAGTTCTTTCACCATTAGAAAGCTCCATTATCCGCGAGTAACATAGGATATATTATTTAATTCCACGCGGACGAAGTCGCGCACAACAGCTAGTAACCTATAAATATGTAGGAGTGTAGTGTAGGAGTGTGTATGTAATATTGTAGTATCAATTTTTAACCACAACCGTCACCTTCCTACAAGTATAGTCAGCGTTAAAAGTCATTATTAAATTTTTGATCTGATTTTTTATGTATACAAAAAATTTATTACTAATGTGTAAACAAATTCATGACCACGATCCCATTTTATGTTAAGTTCAGCTTATTTACTACAGTCAAACCAAGAGTCAAAGGGACCGCAATTTTTGCCTCGCTTAGCTTTCTCTCTAATCCGAGTTTGTCCCTTATGGAAATCATCCCTCAGGACCATACAGTGACTCGCTTATAGAGGTTTCTTACTAATCCAGTTCTCGCTTATAGAGGTTTGATTGTATTTCCTATCATCCTAATTTAATATGTTACATAACCAATTATTTAAAACAAGCTCAATGAATATAAAATTTTAGTTAACAATAGTTGGACTATATTTGCTGACGGTAGTATGCGGTCGGCGCGCAACCTCGCCTCTGACCGGACTCGAACCCGGGACCCTCGCGAACGTCGCCTCTAAAATTAAACCGAGTCTTCATTCAACAATACGGGTGGTCTTGTTTTACATTGTTTTAAAATAAACGTGATTTTCATACAAATTAAATAGAATTACGATGAAATATAGAAAACATGGGAATTTCTTACTTAATCAAAAATCGAGTACAAACATGTTTACTTTTTATATATCCGTTACAGTTTTAGAATATAGACCTAGCTTTTTCTATATACACTACTTGCTGTTGTGCGCGACTTCGTCCGCGTGAAATTAAGTAATATAGCATATGTTACCCGGGGATAATGTAGCTTTCTAATGGTGAAAGAATTTTTGAAATCGGCCCAGTAGTTCTTGAGTTATTTCAATACAAACAAGATACAAAGTTTCTCTCTTTATAATATTAAGTATAGATTAGCTGTCGCCCGTGATTCCGTCTGCGGAGAACTAAACAAAAATATCGTTGCCCAAGTTATCTTCCAGACTAAATTCTACATCTGTGCAAAATACATCAAAATCCGTTAAGCAGTTTCGGACATACCTTCAAACAAACATACATCGTAACTTTCGCATTTATAATATTAGTAACTAGCGACCCGCCCCGGCTTCGCGCGGGTGCAAATCGGGATAATGCTGATACCAAATACTGCAGCGTTTGCAATGTAACCGCTAAATTATCAGTGTTACTCTACTATATTGTTAATGTATTATACATGAAAACCTTCCTTATGAATCACTCTATTAAAACCGCATTAAAATCCGTTGCGTAGTTTTAAAGATTCAAGCTTATATAGGGACAAACATAAAAAAGCGTTATTGTTTTATACTATGTAAGGATATTCTCTAACATCTAAACTTTGTTATAAACTAGATTTATCTTCATAAGCTTTTCTAGAACTTTCTACCGTTGACTTTGCAATGATTGTTCTAGTAATTGCGTGTTTGTATTTTATACAAATGCAAATAAACAATTGTTTTGCATATCTTACGTAATCAGCAACATACATATGATGCAAAGAAAATCGATAAATAAACTAACATATAAAAATCTAAACAAATCTTTCATAACTTTTATAATACTTACTGTTTAATTAAAACCTTTTTAAAATAACTCGTTTAAAAAATAACCGCGAATATATTATAACAGTGGTAGAGCCAGCTTCAACATCTTCGCACGAATTGTCCAGCTCGCCCGCTTTAATACCACGACCACACAGAAGACAGGCGTGAAATGGAAGCAATTCCGTGTTTCCCTTCCTATCCTTTTCTTGTAAGGAAATGATGGGAAGAGGTAGTGGATATAGCGCGGAGGGGATGTATAGGAAGAGGAATTATCCTCTTGCTGAGCGTCTCTTCCTCCGTAGATTAAGGGCAAGCAATGCGTATACAATTGTAGATGTCTATGGGCAGCGGTCTCTACGCTATGCCAGCTTGCTCGTTTGCCACTTTATAATATTAAAGAAAATGAATGAACTGTCCATGCGACCGGCGCGTGAATGAACGATTAAAATTACTATTATTATAAAATCTCGCTATGATAATTTATGGATGAGTGCCAGATGTTAGTTGTTAGGATTCAGGGTCCGTCGGTTAATAAATAAGTTGTTAATGTGTTCGGCCAGACGGAGTTGACAACTTTACGCGGCGGTCAGACGGTTCCACGAAACAAAAAAGACGACTCGACAAGCATCACAGCGAGTGACCGTTTCGCGTTTACACATCTTCAGAACACGGAATATATTTAATATTATTACTCGTCTTGATTTATTTAAAATGATATTTTAGTTTCCTCTTAGACGGTTTTTTTTATTGATTATTTAAATTATTAGTCTGCTTTGAATATTTTTTGGCACGTGTTCTGAAACTTTTTACTTTTGATTTTCAATTGCAAATTCGCAAGTAATTTAATTTTATTCATAATTCTTAATTCATCCGCAAGAAAAGAAAAACATTTCGATAGTACGAAGCTATACTAATATTATAAAAAGGAAAGATTTGTATTTTTGTATGTATTGAAATAACTCAAAAACTACTGGACCGATTTCAAAATTCTTTTGCCGTTAGAAAGCTTCATTATCCCGGAGTAACATAGGCTATATTTTTTAATTCCGAACCAAGTCACGAACAACAGCTGATTTTTAATAAAAAGATTTGAACATCTAGTGTGTATTACGAAAATAAAAACTAAAAATGTTACCCAAGAATAATAAGCACAATCTATTAATTAACACTAAGTGAATCGTCGTACGAATAAAACCATCGTAAGTGGTAAAAATAATAAAATAAAAAGCAACAAACATATTGCAAGCAAATGGAAACATCAAAGACTGTTTGCTAAATTCAAATAAAAACAACTTGCAATATTTAATTGCTCGGTTAATCTGTACTAAAATTATAAAGCGAGACACTTTGCATTTTTGTATTTTTGTATGTATTGAAATAACTCAAGAACTACAGGGCCGATATCAAAAATTCTTTCACCATTAGAAAGCTACATTATCCCCGAGTAACATAGGCTATATTATTTAATTCCACGCGGACGAAGTCGCGAACAACACCTAGTTTTGTAATAAATGGATTGACGACACAGATCACTTTCACTATGCAGACATCATTTAAATTTTAACTCAAATATTTCTAGAGGATTAATAGTTTAGAAGGGAAATCGTATTCACTTAAAAATAACTTAATTTACTTGAAAAAAAATTCTTGCACAAAAAGCTCGATTATAGCATGTTTTGATAAATAAGTTTTTATGAAAAATCTTTTTTTTTTTGCGATTACTTAAATACAATAATTTTATTTCAATCAAACCTGGATACGCGATAGTCGTTCTCTGGTCCCGACGAGCAACCTCCATAAGCGAGAAACTTGGATTAGAGAAAAACCACTATAAACGAGATAAAAATCGCTGTATATAGAGGTAGAGTAATGCAATGTTATCGTATCTGTGGCGCCAAGAAGCCTATCCATAGACAATAAATATATCATAGTACCTGGAAAAATACGAGAATTGACACATATTACATGTCGGAGTGTAAACCGTTATACCATATTCCGTAGATTAAAGGAAGTAAGGTGCATTTCCTGATTGTCACGTGTTTATAAAAATGCAGAGATATGTTTATAGTTGAAGACAGTGGCTAATCGAATGAGGTAGGGTATCAAAGTACAATTAAATTAAAATTATTTAACACTAGCTGTTGCTCGCGACTTCGTCTGCGTGGAATTATATAATATAGCCTATGTTAATCGGGGATAACGTAGCTTTCTAATGGTGAAAGAATTTTTTAAATCGGCCTAGTAGTTCTTGAGTTATTTCAATACAAACAAAAATACAAAAATACAAAGTTTCTCTCTTTATAATATTAGTATAGATAACTTAGAAACAGAAAGAGTAGATTTTTTTTATTATTTTTCCCGATCTGGTGATGAACTGGCTCTGACTTATCGTTGAATTTCGGGGCACGCTATATAACTTAGACAAATGATTTAAAATTATTTGACAGATGTAAAGTAGGTTTTCAAAGGTAGGGGGACACCGATACATGACATATAGCGTAATCCACTAGAAACTAATAGCTCAGTTTTGCGTAGCTCGTGTGCGAAGGGCCTACGTCTATTACCAGTGCAATTATCATTTATATAATGTCTGTAAAAATTCCTTGCGTCCGCTTCCTCGTATATATTTCCGCCTTTAGTTATATCGCTTTTTATGTGACTTGTATAGAAAATTGATGTCGCAAAATTTCCGTAGTACACTAGCCTATATTGTGTCCCGATCGTAGATCCGATCTGGTCCGCGAGAGGCGCTGCTATCGCGGTTAGTTCTGATTATAAATATCTAAAAATCTTTGTAAGAATAGAAAATGAACAAATTGACGAAACAGCAGCGACAAGGATATTGTGTTACTTTTTTTAATTTTGTTACTTTAATTTAATGTTAATAATGCCAACCGGGCCAAACAAACTTTCCGCACTATATATACGTTTTGCCGGTGAATATGCAATAGTGCAAGTTCTCTGACGTCAAAAAACTTATTTTAATATCACAAAATGTCAATTGCTGGACAAAGAATTTTCTCGATATTTTTAAAAGTATTGTTTTAATATAAATGCATATTAACATTTTATAATGGCCTGTAAATAAAAAAAGTATAAGTTCTCTGACGTCAAAGAACTTAATGTGATAAAACGTGAATCTCTTTAACTTTTTTTTCCTTCACTCTGGGTTTTCCGATTAACGCTGACAATGGATTTTCCGATATTTTAAAAATACATTTAACTAAAAGTGACCTATATTTACTATTAAATGACTAAAGGTCCTCAGAATATAAGTAACATATTCGGCCAGAAATAAATTTAAATTTTTAAGAAAAAAAAATACAAATTCAGACTTGGCAATGTCAGAACAACTGCAAAGCTTTTTACCGCTTTATTTTTTTTAATTCACGCTTTTTCCCTACGTCGTTCAACTCTCAGTTTCAGCCGCCTCGCTGACTATATTTAAGCGTCAATCGGTAAAGGCTCTATTATTATGCTGTATTAAATTTATCTCTCGTAATCCAAGGCCCACCTGTGCGGTTCAACGGCACTAGAACCAACCAGTCCGTCTGGTTATTTTAACCGACCAGCTTAAATTTACACTTGACGCATTAAAATTTACACGATTCTCGACCCTCATACGATGATAATAAAACACGTGTCATCCTTGACAAGGTGCGATGTAACAACGGTAAGAAAAGCGCCATTTATGTATTTATTTATTTATTTTTTTAATCTGTATCGCGGTACGAACGTTTGTGATTAATGCCGGCCAGCGCCTGTGCAAAAGTAGACGTGAATACTTATCTCTTTTTATTCGATCTTTTCAGGGTGGGCCAAGAAATAAAGAGAACTCGTAATCACTTTTTTATGAATATAAAAATTAATGAGTGCAAATTATTATTTATTTTTATAGATTGAGTTTTTATGTAGACCACGTATTAATTTTATATGATACAATTCTTTTTATATTTTATTTCAAATTTACATTTTCATGTGACCATAATCTGTGTTAAAGTCGTTCACAATATTACAAGTAGTGATGTCCCAAGCCCCGTTAACCTTTATTTATACAACGTAACCATAAAGCCCCTTAATGCGTTTTGAAACCGGTTAAATGCGGTTGAACATTTTTTTATGAATCGGAAAATGGAGGATTGGATTGCAACTGAGCCGTCAACTGATCCAAATAACGACAGTGCTCAGGTTTATATAAACTATCTAGAACGTTCGACGGCTTTCTTACCAAACTAGCTGCTTTATAATAACGACAATTTTCCAATGGCCACCGCGGCGCAGGCGCGCTGCCGACGCTCGACAGACTTCTAGGCGCTCCCGCAACTCGCAGCCTGCACTTAAATAACATATTAAAGCGATTATCTGTCTTTTTGTGACAGCAAATAAGTTGTTACGCTTTATAAAGCTAATAAGCCGTCCACGTCCCGTTGTAATTTCAAATTAAAGATAATAAAACATGAAATGAGATTCTATATTTAGTTTCATTCATTTAATATCGCTTGATTTATTATAATCAGTTCATCCTTGTAAATGTTCAGGAGCTGAATAATCCATCAAATTTACTATCATACATAAATCATTGTGATTAATAGATCGTCAGTGAATTCCATGCGTGTTACTCACCTCTATAACACACAAACTCACAAACAATGCTGGATGCAAATTCAACAATTTGCACATAACTTGTCTATGCCAATCACGGCGCACCCGCACAATGCATCTCTGTACAGTTACGAATACGTTTTGTTATAAAATTACATCAGTCACTCATAATAAAAATCCAGCTTAATTTAACCGCCAAATATTTTTTGAGGTTATATCACGCCTAGCATCTAAAAAGGTTTTATGCAACCAACGTACGTACCATAGAGTAGATTTCTAAAATGAGTCTTACCAGCCAGTTACGTTATTAGCGTTAAATGCGATAATATTATTCTTCAAATATACATAAGAATATCTAGTTTATTTTTAAACAAGGACTTGTTGAGTATAAATGGTTGCGATGCTCTCATTTGCCACCTGCATCGCTTGAGGTAAGTGACTTTGTAATATATCTAGTGAGTGTCAACGGCAGATATCTATGACGTTAAATACTAAAATAGTACATATCAAGACATATAGAAGTATAATATGGATCAAATAACTAAATATTGTACCACAATAATTAAAAAACAATTGAACAATAATTGTCAAATGAGTTCGATTGTTGTTATCTTATTTCCCGCGTAAATGTGTCTGTGGTTTTTATACTTTTCTCTCAGTTGCAAACTATGTTGGAGGCATAAGGCAAAGGCACATAATAATTCATTCCACGTATCGTTGATGCAACATAAATATATACAAGTTTTTAGCGAGCGTGCGTGTGACAGCGGCCGCAGACGGCGAGGCGCGCGAAGCCTGCTTAAACAACTTCGCTTTACTTTGAATAAAGTTGCACGACGTTGAGAAACTGCAATGAAAAAAGTTTCTTTTGATGTTTCTTTACTCGTGGACCACATCAACAATGGGAAATATGATTTTTGACATTTTTAAATAGGTAGACAAAAAAAAAGCTTTTCCAATAACAACTTACATAATATAAAAGTGTAAATTATATTTTATTAATTTCTAACTAACTTGACGCTGAAATAGTTTCTACTAATTGTTATTTATTGTGAAATGTTACACAGAAATAAATAATTGAAACATAGAGTCACAGACACTGGAAATGTCTCTGCAAATTAATTTATATGAAGCTACTATAATGAGTAAGAGATGTAATAATTCGCTCATTTGTTAAAACAAGAGCAATGACATAATAGAGAATTATTCTTTCTTTAACATATTCAAGTTTCATTATAAAGTTAACTCGGTGCCATGTTGTCTTAGAGACGCAGTTAAAAAGCGACTAAGCAACGTTTAGTGTAATTATTTATTATTAAAGTTGCAAGAATTCCGAGGTGAACACGATGTATACTAGTTCTAAACAACCTCACAATTAAACAAGACTAGCCTCGTAAATAGTACCATAAAAATAAGGTTTAAAACTAATGAAGAAGCTTGAAATGAGAGATGTAACTTGCTGTTTTCAAATGCGTTATGGTTACTGAGGTAATTAAATTATAAATAGTCATTGTAATGAGCCTTTGAAAATTACAGAGAACTAGATTATATGACTACAAATATGAAAATATCTATAAATATATGTACAAACTAATAACTTTCTTTAAGATAGAGGTGTGTCAAAATCTTGCGCCTTTTGCAAATGTTGTAAATCTATACTAATATTATAAAGAGAGAAATATTGTATTTTTGTTTGTATTGAAATAACTCAAGAACTACAGGGCCGATTTCATAAATTCTTTCACCATTAGAAAGCTACAATAACCCCGAGTAACATAGGCTATATTATTTAATTCCACGCGAACGAAGTCGCGCACAACATCAAGTATGAAATAAAATACATTATCCTTAAGAATTGCATTTGTTTAATAGATGATGACGAGTGAGTACGTCAGTTTCAGTTGTAATTCCTCGTTGGCCTAGTTATTGCACGTGGTTAATTGCCACATAGGCTCATAGCTCGCAGAACAGTCATACGACGACCTAGCCTCTAATTGACCGAGCACTCGATTTCGGTATGTTATATAAGTACATCAATTGACATATACGCGTGACGTTTTGGTGTCAATGCCGCGAAAAAATGACGTTACGATGTTGCCATACCGTTACTTTTCCCTACTTTTTGTACGACTGATTAATGTCGATTTAAATACTACAGTAACACTGGCATGATGTAGTCATTTCTTTTTTTTGAATCGCTTTTGTTTTTTTTTAATTAGGCAAAGGCACGGACTTTATTTGTCCTTTTTTTAGTATTCAAGTTCTAGAGCATTTGTTCAATCGTTAATATATAGTTACAATGTCTTTGATCCCGTTTTCATGGCTATTCAAAGATATTGCATTGCATATCTATTAATAACCGTTCTCTCCGGTTCAACGGTCACGAAATCCAATATTCTGACAGATTAAACGTCTTTATTTACGGTTACGCCGGATGAAAACGTTCCGTATCGATGACTAACACAAATCCATGCTGTCGTATCTTTTTGTGCAAACTCTGACTCAGATATTGAGGAAGTGGACCAGGAAAGTTGTCTTACACAAGTCTTAATTTGATTCATTCGCTATAATGACAATTTTAACTTAAAAACAAAATAAATAAATATAAATTGCAAATGTTAGTAACGCATATATTTTCAGAGTATTTTGTCACTTATTGAATATAAGAATTACATACAAAATGCATTCTACCAATAATAAATTTAATAAAAAAATGTCGATCAATAAATTACGCGGACGAACACATCTTGAGTCTTGATCTTTTATTCAGTCAACGAATAGGACGTTATCAGGTAAGATTTCTTAATACATCATTGTATCACAATTATTCAACATCTTCGGTGAAACTAGGAAGTGAGAGCGTATGAGATACGACAAATTGTTTGGAGGCCTCGCGCTGAGGTCACCGCGAAGGTTGCCGGACACAATGGACGGTGATCGGCCACGGATAGCCGGTTATTGTCTCCCGTCTTTTGTACACAATGTATTTTAACAATTTATACAAAGAATTACACTATTATTTCATAAGTTAGAAGTCTATCTTTAATCTAACAATAATAATCTATTATTAGTTATATTAATCTGTAAATTGTAGATATTTCCCTTCTTACTACGTACTCAGAATCTTGTTTATGTATCCTTTACTGGCCAATTACCCACTCAGTGCAGTTAGGGCTCAAAAAGCTTAATTGACATGTTCGTAAAAGGAAAAGGCGGGTGTAATGACATTTTGCTTTGCATCAATGTCTTTACGCAACAGAGGCTCATTTGAAATCGCAACGCGTATTTTAATTTACTACACACACACACATCGCCTAGATAAACTACGCTCCATTCTAGACGTTTTATTCTACGTAGAATTTATTTATTAATACAAACTCTACATTTATATTTATTGAAATAAATGATACTAGTTTGTTTAAGTATAATGAGAAAGAAGATGGACGGATCCTGTGAAAGAGAATATGAGTAAAATGGACTTAATTCGGATATGACTGCTGAAAAAGATGTATGGAAGAGTAGTGCATATTATACCGACACTCCGCAAGGAAAGGGTGACTATGGCTACGGGTATGCTCCCTGTCCCTTTCCCGTTAGGGGACGGGTAGGAAGGAGTCCCTCATACCCATCGTGTCTTTCCCCAAGCCATGATGCTTAACTGCAATCCCCGCCTTAAAATTAGCCGACTATGATAACTTACAAGTAAAAATTAAACTTTTTCAGATTTTTTATATTTTTTTCTTGTTCTATTGCCGTTGTACAAACATTCCTGTCATTATTACATTTTAAAAAGTATAAAATAGAGGAAAATAAAGTCGTTAATGCAACGCAATGCAATTGACTGGCGAGCGAGCACTTAACCTGCAAATTAACTCTGTCGGTGCCATTTTGTCTATAGCTAATATCCAATGAAACAAGGTCTCTCAAACTTGTATAGTTCATATCTGCGTTCGCAAGATAAGGCTCAAGTTAAACTGGACTTTTATTATGATGTAGTTTTTGTAAACAAAATAAAGTCATGATATTTATAGCGTATTACATGACAACACTTTCGATAGTTTTAACAAGAATTTATTAATTAAAATTAAGCGGCTAAAAATTCATGCGTTTCTTCGCTGACGGTACCGACTAGTTTCGAACCCTCGGAGGCTCTTCCTCGAGGATGAGTGGGACTTCTGTTACGAGACGGAACGAGACGAGACTTCCTGGTTTTAAGCCGCGGCCGCGACGTAAAAGACGTCCCACTCATCCCTGAGAAAGAGTCCCCGAAGGTTCGAGACTAGTTGGTACCGTTAGCGAAGCAACCCGTCAGATTTTAGTCGCTTAATTTTGGTTTATAAAGATGTCTTACGAAAGTTTGAAGTATTTATTACATTTTTATTAGTTTTCTCGCGTCTACAACTAATTGAAATTTGAATAAGTATGTGTAAATCTTTAATAATTCTTATAGTATTGTCTGCTTAAATTAGCTATATGTAGTACTTAGTACATGATATATTTCTTAACTTACATTGTAAAGGTTTTACGTAACTTTTATTATCAAAACGGATGCATGACTACGTCTTTATCTAATCTGTATGCAGTCGGAATGCATTTCTTTTTTTGTGAATTAGGCGATTTGACTCAAATATACTAAAGAATATTTTTCAGTATCACGCATTTTTCTTGTAACGTTTATTTAGGGTTTAGTTTAAAAGTCCAAAATTGTCCTCTTTCAAAGCCAGATTACTTGTTCTAAGCATAAACTATATTTTATTTTTTTATTTTTTTTACCATTAGTTAGTTCCTAGAAAATATAAAATGATTACATTCGAAGTACTATTATAATATTAATTTGCTTGTAATCTCGCCTTTAGATTTACAAAGTATTAAAACTTGTCGTTCCAACTATACCAGTAGTAGTTAAGTAAACGCTAGTGATTAGCATATAGCGTATGTAGTTGCTTAGCATTTTGCATTCGTGTTGGCTCGCACCGCGCTGTGGGTGGCGCTGCCGAGCAGTCTGGCGGTATACGTACAATTTAAACCCTGGTTTCACTAAGCTACTAGCTCCACTGGACTTACATGGCTTATTTTACTGGCTATAGCGACTGGGTGGTTACGCAAATTACGTAAAGTGCAACGCGATTCTTCAGCGAACGTCAAAAATGAACTGACAATGAAGTTCGATATCCCACACGTGACAAGCACATGACTTATCGAATGTCAATCAGTTTCATACATTTTTGTCGGCTCTATCAGCCATATCGCCAATCGAAAAGTACTCTGGGTGGCCCCCTGGTCTAGTTATAGTATGTTTGCTAGTCTCCTAGTGGATAAAGGGGTTAAAGGGTTGTGGAGTTAGTATGCGTAGACGAAGTGCTTTAACCTTAACATCTCGCCACCTTACTTGATCTGTTCTATTGCCCACTCCTGCTTACAAACTCCACCTAAAAATATCAGTTACCTAAAACATATTAACTTATTGTATAATGTTCCATTTGATGAAATCACTGTATTTCTATTTATTTCACACATGCACAAAATTTGCAAGAAATAAGTCATATTTATTGAACGTACAAACAACTCTATCATATGCAAATAATGATTAAGAAGCCTTGAGCGCGAATGATTACTTGTAAAATGCGTTTTATATTAAAGAAATAACAGAGATGGAACATGTTGTTAGTAAACATTTTTCAGCATTGGAAATCTATTGTAATTTCGATAGCCAATCTTTGACATCAGTGGGCTTACCCAACGTGCTTTTCGATCGGCTATATCGCTGATGGAATCAACAAAAATGTATGAAACTGACATTAACATTCGATAAAATCATGTGATTGTCACGTGTGAGATAATGAACTTCAATGTCAGTTTCATACAAATTTGTCGATTCCATCAGCGACATCTGTGGGCTTACCCAAGATGCTTTTCGATCGGCTATATCGCTGATGGAATCGACAAAAATGTATGAAACTGACATTGACATTCGATAAAATCATGTGATTGTCACGTGTGAGATACCGAACGTCAATGTCAGAATCATACAAATTTGTCGATACAATCAGCGACATAACCGATCGAAAGCATGTTGGGCAAGCCCACAGATGCCATTTTAAAGGAAATAACCGTTGTCAGTAGTCAATGTAGAGTCGTGTAAAAGACCGAATTTGTTGTTCCTTATTATGGTTTACTATCAGTTTTTATTTTAAATTGTTACTTACTAAAGCCGTCTTTTAGATTTTTCAAAAATAAAGATTAGTTTCTAAGAAAAGTTAAAACATCTCTAATATTATAATTGCGAAATTTACGAATGATGGATGTATGAATATATATCCAGTTTTGAGCATAGTCTGGAAGAAAACATAAGCTACTTATTATGTTATTTATTAGTTCCGCGCAGACGGAGTCTCGGGCGACTGTTAGTATTAAAATAACAATAAAGAAAGGATGTATAGATGTGTGTATTCACGCTAAATACGCGCTAGTCGTGGAGTTGCGGAAAATGGAGCCCATCATGGGTCGAAACCTTTACCCTTTAAGGATGTATAGTCTAATTTATTTTATTTAATCTAAATCTATACTAATATAATAAAAAGAGAAACTTTGTATTTTTGTATGTATCGAAATAATTCAAGAACTACTGGGCCGATTAGAAAAAATCTTTCACTCATAGAAAGCTACATTATCCCCGAGTAACATAGGCTATATTATTTAGATCCACGCGGACGAAGTCGCGCACAACAGCTAGTATAAAATCAAACGGGTTCGTACTAAAGATAATAAAGTAAACAAAACGCATACAAATCAACATTCTATAAATATCTCAGCTCTACCGCAAACTGACTCGTTAAACTCCGGTTCCCATGCGAAACGAGACCGGCCACTTAATAACTTTATTACAAAGCGGGCATGAATCAGCGGAGCCCTAGGGCGCCGCCTCGTTACCGGAGCCCCGCCGTCGCATCCTCCCGACTGCCCGACTCGTAGTCGTAGGGAACCGTATAATTTTGTAACTATATCGTCTTTTTATAAATATAGTTGGATAAAAGTTTATTTTTGTTTAATTTATACTTAGAATTGTTCATTGTTTTTTATTTGTTTTTAATTTAGACATGATGACAGATGAAAAAGATTTTAAAGCATAATTAACTATAGAGATAAAAACCTTGCTTTTGAGTAACTTTCAGGGGGCTAACCAAAATTATCATTCAATTAATATCGTTGATGGAATCCACAAAAATGTATGAAACTGGCATTTGATAAGTCATGTGCTTGTCACGTATGAGATATCTAATGTCATTGGCAGTTTCCTACATTTTTGGCGATTCCATCGTTGCTATCGCCAATTGAAAGATATTTTAGGTAACCTAAAGTTTTGGAACTATTTAATATCGTTATTTTGATCGTTTTCAGTTATATTTTTTAAAGATATGGTTTTGTGATGTAGCTACAGATCCCGAGGGAACCGGTCTCAGTTTTTCGTTGCCTCAACTCTCCCGCACACGAAGAACATCCTAATCACCTAATTAACTCGATACTTAGAAACCGACGCAGATTTTTGCAATATTTTATGCAATGATTTTTGCATTTTGTAGTTTTAAAATAATTATTAACTTAAATATTTTTAGAAGCATTTGTAGGATATTTGCTGATATTTTTTTCTGTTCTTATATTTCTATTAGTTAAAATAACACAATATATTTTAATAACTGTTGCTTGATATTAATTTTGATAGTAGGGACACTTTTAAATACTAGATGTCGCCCGCGGCTGTATCCGTGCGGACATAGAGAAAATACAGTAAGTCTATGTGTTTTCCAAACCATGTTCTACATCTCTGTTAAATTCCATAAAGATCCGTTTAACCGTTCTTCTAAACTCTCGGAGTTACAATATTAGTACCATTGAGGTCTCTATTATGTCAAAAGTCAAACTGGAGTTTCTCAGTAATAAGCTTTAGTCAACAGAATCTTTTGCGAAGCTTCAAATAAACTTCAAGCTTAACGGCTGTCTTATTTAATAGCCAAAGCACTTACCTAACGAAGGAGGTTAACATTATAGCTTTAAGGAGCAACGCTATAACAGTATAACGGTAAACTATTATCCGTTTAACCATAAGCTAATTGTTTTTTTTTATTCGACCTGTCAGAATATTGGTTGTCAAAAAGTTAATTGCTTTTTTACTAAATTTTAATGAGGCTGAAAAGATAATAAAGTTTGCTTTTTTAAATGCTGGAGTTAATGTCTGATTATGATTCGGTTTTAACCAGTTTGTACCGTTCTTTTTAGGTTCTGGGCGTCTGTGACTTTACTAAATGTTTTACGTTTTCATTTACACTATTTAGGTTAAAAATTTGGTGAAAATAATTTAAGTAATAATAAAAAGTGTGACCGATTTCCCATTTTTAAACAAAGTACAAAGTTTAATAAATTGTTAGTACTGTAGCTTGTTTCATTTTTCATATTAAAATTAGCATGCAGTTTGTATGCTCTTATAATTCTCACTTCAAGTTTGTCTAAGTAAGACATTTTCTTAGAATCAGTATTACTTAAGTGGTCTGCTCGACCACCTAAGTAACACGGTGCGGCCACACCGAGTCAGTCAATCTCGCCGGACGACTCCGCCCCTCAGTTAAAAAACACATGAAATATGTAAATTCACTCATATTACCATTTATCTTGCGTTACTTAGTTATTAGTTGACAAGTAACTTATAAGCAAGTTGCTGTGCTGACTACACTTTATAGGTTAGGAAATAAACTTCGATAAAAAAAGACTTCCGAAAGTTTAAATTGAACGCGCCTGTAATTCATATAAGTTTTCGTATGAGTAAGCCGTTGTCATGTTAAATTAAATCGATAATTATTCTGTGTCCGGTGCCGGGGCCGGTTGTCAAAAGCTTCTTGTTAAAGAGGGTAGACACCGCTAACTGGCAGACGGCGTGTGGTCGGCACTAGGCAATGCCAGCGCTCGGATGATTTATAAGTGTACGGCCAATAATTACGCCGTCTTCTCGCAACGCCGCCGCGCCGGCTGGCCAGCGTCGGTTACGCATCTCTTGCGGCACACACCGATCCTCGATTTATCAACAATTTTATCGATTTTATATAATTCTGCAGCGATTTAAGTTGATTTCGATATCAGTTATCTGTTAGTATATCTAAAATAAAACGGTATTAAAGTTAAACGGTCAGGCGCTTTCTGAGAAGTCGTTAATCGTCGACGAGGACAATGAGTTTTCTTCAAAACTTTCACTGCGACCAGTGAATTTATTTTTATCTGAAATAATGAGGTAGCTGTTCATGCTTTTTATTTTTAACGTATGTGTATGTTTCGTAGCGGTTGTTGTATACTTATTTGTGTAGGTCGTGTAACAGCAAACACAAAGACTATTTCTGTCTGCAATTTGCAAACACATTGTTTCATCTCAGAGGTCACGAATACTCGTAGTAAGCATAAGACTTAGGAAACGCTACTCGTAATTTTGTTCTACATACTTACGACATTACTAAATAAATATGCTTAAGATGTATCACTCGTTTGTGCTCTTTAGAGCCAGACGCCTAAATATATCTCAGAGGAATAGAATTTTAAGTTGACGCTCGTTTACTACGTCTCTAAAAGAGATACAAAGGTTTTAGAAATTAGCGGATGAAAGACTAGCAATATTTAAACGTAGTTATATTTGTTTCAGATGCATCTAAGATCAGTGGTAGTAGCGTTGGCAGCAGTGTGCGCGCTGTCGCCGAGCGCGGCGTCGCCCGCCCCCACGCACCACGTGGCGCGCCGCTCATTCTTCAAGCTGCAGTGCAAGGGCATCTACGACGCATCCATCTTCGCCCGCCTCGACCGCATCTGCGACGACTGCTACAACCTCTTCCGCGAACCCTCTCTATACAATCTCTGCAGGTATATATTTGTTCTATGTTATATTGATATTGTATTGTCTTTTTTTAATTTTATTTTTTTTGAATCGCAAATTTTCAATGCTGGCAACTCTTGATGTGTCAATTTTTAAATGTCATTGGCAGCTCTGACAGATAAAATTTAAATGTTACCATGTAAAGGTATTGAAATTCTACCGTCGTTTTATTTCAAAGTTGCCAAAGTATCGAACATTTGCGGTGTTATGATGAATATTTGTTAAAATTGTATGTTTCGTTGGGACACAGGAAAGACTGTTTCACGACAGATTACTTCAAGGGCTGCGTTGAAGTACTACAAGAAACCGACCAGCTCGAACTCTTCAAGGAGTACATTAAAAAGTTACACGGGGCCGATCCAAAGATTTAGGTACCATAGAGTTTTTTTGACCTTCCTTACCTCTCTATCCTTTTTCGGTTATGGCGCAATAATAATTGTCTAAAGTTCCCTATGCATTAAATATGACGAAATTGTAATAATAAACTTTAGTTATTACCTATTTTTCTATTTACCGGTTGCTTAAATAGATTTAAATGTACAACATTTTGATCTTTGTTCAGTATTTTTCATACTTAACTTAATAAAACGTGGTAGAAAAAATGTAGTCATCATTCGGTGTTGTATCCACGTGGACGATTTACGACTAAGTACTTGGAATAACGCAAGTGCAAAAAGTAAAAATAAATAGATTACAATCTCAGAATTGTCTAGTTCCGTATTATAGAATCTGGTTTGCACGTGAAAACTTGTATTGATACGCATATGGGAACTTGTAGGTGACAGATAATTACTATTGCAATCGACGCCTTTCCAATCGCCTTTTTTTTTCAAAGTAACTGAACCTTAGTTCTTTTATTTTTTTGGGAACAACTAAGAGCTTTTGGGTGCTTGTAACTTGAAATCTTCCTTCTTAGCACGAACCTTTCTTACAACTAATCACAGCACACACAAATTGTTGATAACAATATAAATTGCATGAATTAACGCTATAAATTCTAGCAAAGGTATTCGGCATACTTAAGGCATTTTAATAGAGGGTCAGGTAAGTTGGCTAAAAGAGAGAGCAAATAGAAAACTACGTAGTTCATAGTTATATCGCAAGTATTTAATTTGTTTAATCGCTGACGCAAATAGGCTGGTAAGATTCTTCAGCTGCGAAGTCATGCATACCACATGCGGTCAAGTTTATAAAAGGATTTAAATACATGGCAATTACAGCAGTGACCCAGAGAAGAACAATTATGTAGAAATTTTGTATGAGCCTTTTTAACAATCAGAAGAGATGAATCATGTAAAATAAATTGTTTGATTAGCAAACTAAAAACAATGTATAAAATGTAGTTACAATTGGCACGAACAAGTTTAAACTAAGAAATGTACTAATTAGTTTTTTCCATTATCTTTAAAGAGAAGGTTTTGTTATCTCTTAAATCAATGTTTTAATAACGTTTATGATAACAAATATTGAAGAACGACATCTTTTAAAAACTTTCTCGATGATTTCTTTTGTGAAGTCGAACAATTCATTTGCCTTCGCTTATGATAATGTTATCATTTATATTTAGGAATTTCCTGCTCTTTTGTGTAGAAAATGATTATTTAACGACACCACATGTACTCGCGCCTGTTTATCTACTTGTATCACTTTATCACAATGGAATGACAGCTTGCTACTGTAAATAACACGAATAGTCTTTTTCCAAAAATCTTAACAAGCTTTTTCTTGGCATCTCTGCATCTGGTGTAGGATAAAATGTTAAATGTTGTACTAAAAGAGACGTTTTATGTTTTCAGGCAGGAATGTTTTCAGTCAAAATACTTCGATGGTTGTGTGGAGACTCTGCTACTCACGGACGAAAAGGAGGAAATTGAACAACTGGTCGACTACCTCGGCAAACGCTAAGCCCCCAGCTCGCCGGACACCTCGCGATACACACGACATGAACCCGACCGAGTCGAAACACGATCGTCGCAGAGTAGCCTACGGCCATCGCAATGCCCGTGACTCCACCGCTTCGCCAACAAAAAGCAGAACCGACTGTCGACTTCCTCCGCACCGACGTCTGCTTTCTATCCTCAACGTATTCTAGTCTTTACCGCGACATAAAATTTATTTATGTTTGCAACTAATTGTAATGTTATCGTAATTTGTGTTAGATAATGTGTATACAATGTTAAGTATATTTTGTGTATTTAATAGTTTAGACGGAAAATGCAAATTTTGTGTTAGTCGATGTTGTAAGCTTCTGTCGAACTAAGATGTGTAAAGTACATTAAACATTTCATTTTATTTTATACACCTCCTAGATTTATTTAAATTTTTGGGACAGATTATATACCGGTTCGATGCTGGACATCCCATTCAATTTATCTTTGGGGAAAAAACTAAAAATAATATTTTCCGACTGAAGTCATTTTAATTACGCTGCGACGCATTCCAAGCACAGTATTTAAAAACGCTTTTTACTTTTAGATTTTGGTTTCTTTGACTAACATTGCCTTTTATTACTGACGGTATTAAATTATGTATTATATTATGATTTAGTGTTTGTAGGCTTGTAAATACATAAATAAATCGATCGAACAAAATGTATGAGCAGTCCGCATTAAATTCAACAAGGTCTGTTTTTTTTTTATACAATTTGACTACTTCATTTTAATCATTATAATTGTTGAGAAAAACTTAAAATTGATAAAAGTAAATAACAAAACGATACTAAACCATGACTTGTTGACTTTAATGTGCGACATGTTCTATTAGTATTTTTTATTTTAAATATATTTAGTTTTAATTGCACATTTTGTATTTAATGCATCACACATGCTTATATTTACTTGAGCCATATTGGTAACCTTCGCGTCACATCAACGAAGCAAAGGACATACTTGAGTGCTGAAGTTTTTACCATTTTGGTAAGTGTTGACAATGACTGGCAACACTGAAGGCAAAAAAAAATGTCTCTGATATCTCCTTTGCTTCGATCTTTTTTTCGGTATGCGAAGTCCAGTTTTAAGCGATATATTATATGATTTAATTAGTTTTTAAGTATTTATAAAGATTTATTTTTTGTATACTTTCGAACTATTTATTATTTTGTTACTTTTAACGGTTTATTATGAAAGATAAACCTGTATTGCATGCGACCGTAGTACCAGTGATTACGTAAAGAAATTGTTTATTCTATCCTCGTTCGCGTATTTCTGATATAATCTGTAAGTTGCGGTTTATACTTACTTTGCTGTATATTAGTTTCGCCAAAACTCTTCTCTGTGTTCGAATCTCAGCTATTTATAGATTTCTTTTAGCGTTTCTTAACCTTACATTGAAACATGTACAAGCTGATAATGTTTATGACAAATTGTATTGAGCCTACTCACGTCTGCCATGTATTAAAAATGGTGCCAATAATTGACCCAAGAAACTAGTTTTAACGAATTTAACTAATATTTAGATTTCTTATAACAATTTATAGGACCTGTGAAGATAGTATATAAAAAAAAATAAAAAAAATATTGAACTAGTGAAATATTATTCTATTTGTATAAATTTTATATAAAACAGCTAAGAAACGCTACGGGTTCCACGAAATATATAACATTTTGAAAATGATTACTGTCTTTTACTAATACCTAACTCCTTCAAACATAACAATGTCTATGGTTGTGCCATTTTTATTCGTCGCGTCTTTTCTAGTAAATTTATGCCAAAAGGGGTAGAGGGCCGTCGGTGGTGCCTGTTTATAAAATAATCTAATGGTTTAAAAATAATTGACTAACTCGATTGATCGATCGAATTCGATTAAAAATCATTTCTTAAATTCAAATAGATTTGATTTTTGACAAATTAGCTTCGTGGGCATATAAAGAAAAAAGAGGAAACTCTGGCAACATGAGGGCAGTTCTGTTCCGTCCGACCAAGTATTCGGATGTCCTGACCAGACAATACGCTGTTAGAGGATTATAAGAGTACCCTCCGAAGCTTCGCTTTGTAGCAGTTGAAATAACCTTCAAATGATATTACCGATGTTTGCGCCGTTAGCATCCTTTTTTAATACTTTCGCGAAGTATATTCACACATATATATTTTAAAAAGGTTGCTGTATTTCTTACTGCCCGAGTATTGAAGTATTAAGTGTTAATTTGTTATAATTCAAATACTTTTAAATTAGATACGCAAATAGAAGAGTCGATGATGTATCGCTTAAATAATTTATATGCTACGTCTTGTTACGTTTTGAATACGTGTCTGTTTTTACATATTAATTATCACTTCTGACGTGGAAAGACAGGTACGTGATATCTACATATGTGTACCGGATACAATCATGGTCGATACACCTAACTACAAACATAAAATATATCAAATCGCTCAAGCGCAGGGTAGTCAATAAAATCTGTCGCTAAATGTCAGCTGTCAAAAATGGTTTAAGTACTTTGACCATCATTCCTGGCTTCATTAGACCGATATCACTCAAAAAACGGTCAAGGAAAATCTCCGTTTTTTGCACGAACTCATCTAATGTAGCCGTAAGGTGCTAACTTCATAGTACAAATAAAACACAAGGGTCTTGATATATACTTTTATTCATTAATCTCTAAAATTATGTTACAAAATGGAGAAACATTTAATATCGGTGTGCGTGGAACGTGAACGCATTTAAAAGATTATGCTTAAAGTTTAATTTCTATTAAACTCCAAATAAAGTACATTCCAATCGACGTACTAATGAACAAATGCACTAACAAATCGAATTTTAATTTCAGTTTTATGAAATACGTCAAACTAATATTAAAAACATAACCAAACCAGTCTTTTTCAATCACACGATAATCGTATACTTTCAATCTCGACAAAATATATCACGACTTCAACCTAATAAAGGGTAGGCAGCTAAAACAAATACTTTCCACTACACGGTACATATAGACAATGATAAAATAGATATTGCAAAAATGTATTTAATAATAAATGGAATATAGATTATATATTAAATATATCACATGGCACGAGAATTTAAATATATTTTACACTACGTTTTTTTTGATAGTGTATGTCGTTGTTAAAATATAAACTATTTTTAAATTTTTATTAAAAGTTTGACAGCTCGCGATTTGCGCGGGAAATTCCTAGAGCAAAGATTAAAAAATGCAAAGATTATTTATTGCAGAGCGGACGGAAATTACTACTCTATGGATACTATGGAATTTCGAATGTTTAGGAGTTATCAAAATATTGTCTAGTATAAAAATACAAATAGTTAACTGCAACCAAGAATTAACAATATAGCTTTTATATATTTGGATTAAGACCTGTATTTTCGTTTATCAACTAGTACTGTACATATAAATCTCGTATCTTCCTAATTTCGTTTATCTACATAGAAAAATATTATTACATACAAAGTTTACGGTAGTATGAAATGGGTAACTATTTTTGACTAAAATGAGATTTTTTTAATAAAAAGGTGAATATTATTCAATTTATTACGATGGCACCGATTTAAAAGACCTGAAAGATAATATAATTATTATGAGAAATCAATTTAGCACATTTTAGTGCTAATCTCCACGACGGTTGGACGGACCTTGATGAAATTTTATACAGATGTACATATAGTTTGGAATAACACAAAGGCTACTTACTAAGTTTTTTTTTAATTCGGCGCGGTGACAGTCTACACTAAAATTCTCCCTTATCCTTGGGCTTCATTAGACCGATGTGACGCAAAAAACGACCTTACGCCGAAGTAAAATCTCCGTTTTTATCCCAAACTCGGTCTAATGAAGCTGTAATGTAACTGACCACTTAACAACTCTGAGTGCATATTTAAATCATAGGTAGGTAGAAAGTTCGACGCATGATAGGCTCCATCTTCCGGAACTCCACGACCAGTGCGTATTTTGCGTGAATACACATATCTTTGAATTTCTTCGCCGATATGTGCAGACATCACGATGTTTTCCTTCACCGTAAGAGGGTCGGGTAAATATGTTAATATATATTTAAATCTTTTACTTACTTGAGTTAAAAGTCGTCTAAGCAGAAGTCGAAATGATCCTCCATCACTTTGTACTGATCGCTGGAAAACTTCATGCACTTTGGGCACGTGTACACCTGGAATAAAAAAAATATTAAAAATAATGTATAATATAATATTTAAAATTAGTTACACAACACTGCGGTTTCACTGTCGAAATGTACAAATGCCTCAAATCTCAAAGAGAGTAAAATGTGATTTTGTACGCGTGTTTCGGCAATGGAAACCGATGGTTAAGGTTCACAATAGCAAGTTGACGCTTTTTAAAATTTGCTCAAACACACTTTGTCTTTGTTTTAGTTCATGCTATATGTTACATTAATGGCCGTTTTCATCAAAAATCCCTAAATTATAGGTAACCCTTAACGCATTTTTGTCACTTAACACTACTTTCGTTTTCAGCAACAGTTAAGTGTCACTTTAGACCGCAAGGGATCCGTTACATTCAGGCAGACCCTTAAGCAAAAAGACAACTATCTAAAACTATTTTAGGGGTTGGTGAAAACGGGCATAAATACCTTATAAACATAAACAAAATCGACATGCAATAGTACAAACTGACAAAATACAAAAAACATTCCATAGTTGTACAGTCACGCAGTAACGCAATACAGTTTTTTTTATATTATCCTGGTCACAATAAACAATTTTCTTTCTAGTATGGGCGATTATTATGTTTACGATTTGTGTTTGATGATACAGTAAAACCTAGGTAAGCGAGTCATTCTCTGGTCCTGACGAGCAACCTCCATAAGCGAGAAGGTCGAATTAGAGAGAAACCTCTATAAGCAAGACAAATATCGCGGTCGGACTCTCGCTTCGAGGCTCGAATGAATTTAACATTGATTATAATTTCAGATGTCTTCTATTATTTAATTAGTTATTAGTATTAAGACATGAAAACAACAAAACACACTAATTATGTAATATCTCACCTAATATGTTATTTCGTAGGTAGTTTTGGAACTAATAAAATGTCTATTCTTAAACAATTTTAATAACATAAAAGAGACAAAATAATTTTTATTTAAATCTAATAAAACTTAATATGTAACTAAAATAAATAAATTTACAATTTCATAAGTATAATAATTCGATTTCCCGTCGAATAGTCCGGTAATGTGGTATTACGAGGTTTTTGCTGTTATGCCATATTCAGCATCTGCAGACCCTAATACACCTTTGATATTTTTTCCACAATTGTCCGGATTATTTACGGAGATATTATAAAAATATACTTGTTTGTTCACTCACTGTTTAAATAAAAAGATAAACGTTTTTTTGATCTCCTGTAAAAAATAAATTTTGCGATGACCGGATTATTCGGTTCGGACGTCGAATTCTTCTTAGAACTATGAATAAGTTAATTTTAACTAGTAACACTGAAAAATATAATTTGACAAACATTTATTAGCTTTTTGCAAGACTTTTGTTTGGCACAATTTATTTCGTTTTTATAAAACAACTTTTCAAAGATAATTGTTTACTTAAATAACAAATAAAAGCAACAATTTAAATTATTATCATTATAAAAGTAAATGCATGAATAAAATTTGAAGAAGATATTCTTAGCAAATATCACCTGTAATTGCTTTAGTATACTGCTCCAGTCATTTAATGTTACATACAAAGAGATATTATACATAGAGGGAGCGCTCCATACTCATTTGACGTTAAAAAGCGTGCCAAGAAAGAAATTATTAAAAAAAAAACTTGCCAGTATCATGAAAAAAATTCCCAAGTTTGGGATATTGATTTATTTTTTTTACTTTTTTAAATAAACAGTAGAATGAACTAAAACATCCATTAAAATGTTAATTATCGTTTTTCACTATTATTATTTTATTTAAAACAATTTAAATCCAAACAATTTTTAACAAAGACTATTTCTGTTTTATGGTTGTTATACATTTTTAATTAGAGTTTTGAAAATGTCTTTATTAATTACAATATTAAACTGTAGTAAATACTATGAAATAAAATTTAAATTTGAGAAAAGA
>QDHC01003938.1:362587-373778 GCA_013186455.1 Papilio dardanus tibullus
TGTGTGGTCGTGGTATTTCACCGGGCGAGCCGGACAATTCGTGCAAAGATCTTAAAGCGGGCTCTACCACTGTTGAAACTATTTCTTTTTCCTTACAATTCTTATATTATTACTTCTTGCTTTAAAAATTCGAATGCATGAACTGCAATCTCTTGCATTGCAAGTAAGTAAGTTCTTTTATCCAATCTCTTGGATAAAAGAACTTACTTACTTCAGAAAGAACATTGGGTGGGATGCGACTTACCTGAGATACCCGAATGTGATATAACGAAGATCAATCAAGACCCCGCTTACGAAAAATACTTCGAGCAACATCCGACACCAGCGGCACAAGCAGTTGACGTTGATAAACTACAAAAGGTTAATATTTTCACTTGGTACTTAGAATCTTCATTTATCGGGCGACTCGGGAAGGTAAAGAAGGTATCCACTCTATTGTGGCCTATTCGTCTAGTAGTGCCTCTCAGTGCTGAAGGTTGGCTGCAGATTTTGCAAAAGCGTCCCATTTTTCGCGACACTATTGTGACGTCGCGTAAAAACTGTCGACTTGTTTATTGTTTTTTTACTTATTGAAATCTTACAATAAGAATTTGATGAAAACGCTCTTTTAGATGTACAGAACAAATACTGGTGCAACGATATACGCTGTTGATAATATATCAGCCACGTTCTACGAAGGAGAGATCACCGTCATTATAGGACACAACGGCGCGGGCAAGTCAACTCTGATATCGATTATTGCAGGTAGCTTATGGTTATTTACTATTCATATACACTTGTATTTTATGTTTAGGGGTTGCTTTTATCTGTTTGTCTCTGTCGTAATTTGTAGGAACTTAAAAGATTTTACTTTATTCAATAGAAGTGTAATTGCCTTCCATAGGAATAGCGTAGGTTCTTTTCACTGCAAACATGGTGATAGTAGCTTTTTCCTTCAAAAGAATTATCAATGCGCTCTCTAATTCTTCCAGGATCCTACCAGCTTTCATGATATTTCTACCTCTCCGATTTATCGAAGATTAGCACTTGTCAAGGTATTTATTTAATGATTTTGTTTCAGGGATGATAAGGCAAACTGCGGGAAATGTGTACATAAACGGACTTGACACATTGACAAGTCAAGAAGACTTGAGGGGCAAAGTTGCTTTTTGCCCTCAAAGCAATACCTTTTACCCCGATTTGACTGTGCGGGAGCACTTCATGTTTTTTTGCATGGTATGTAATACACAACTGTTTGTTGATATCAAAAAGGTTTAGCTGGAAAGAACAGTCTTTTGTAAGCAAAAAATAACTTCTTTTTGTAAAACGATATACCAAAACAGGACTGACCTTTTGACAAAAACCTGACTCTATTGTGAATCAGTTGGATATCGTGTTTTTATTAAAATAGTCTATTTAATTAATTTATTTATTTATTTAAATTTTATTTGATCTGCAGTAAAAGTTACAAAACAACAATGACATTTTATAAGCAACAAACAGATTAACAATAAACAACAAAAATAATGAAGTAACAAAACATTCCTTTTCTCTTCTCTCCCTCTCTCCCCCTAAACTCCTTTCTCTTACTTATGGTAAATAGTATAAATCTAAAAAAATAAAAAGGAAAAGCAAAAAAAGAAGAAAAAGAAAGAAGAACCATTATTAATATTATGGAAAGTACTATAATATCAAACGTTGCAATGCAGAACAAATAAGGCCTTTGCTCAGCTAAATGTTTAATACCCCTGAGGGTAAAAACGCTGATGTTCTTTAACAGGCGTGAGTATCTAGTTTCCGATCTTACGAGGCCAGAGTCATCAAGAGTCGATATTTTCATGTGGCACAGATGAGGGGTGATTCGATGGAAAAGGCGCAGGATTACGCGGAAGAACTTATGAAGCAGTTGGATCTTTATTCTAAGGACACGTGGACGCCGGAGAATATGTCGCACGGGATGCTGCGCCGGTTGCAATTCGGCTGCACACTGTGCGGCGACGCCAGCCTGCTGCTGCTGGACGAGCCCACCACCGGCCTCGACGTCGAGGCCAGGAGGGAGATCTGGGATATGTTGTTGGTGAGTATTTACCACGAACTTTTTCAGAGCAGAATTTGTTCTCTAAATAAATTCAATACATATCAGCAGCTTTTTTGTTCTAATAATGGTTTTACTTGTACTGATCATTTCAAGACACTCCGTGGACATCGGACGGTGATTATGTCGACGCATTACATGGAGGAAGCGGATATCTTGGCGGATCGCATCCTGGGTCTCCACTCGGGCATAGTGCGATGCTATGCGACGCCGGAGTATTTAAAAAAAGCCATCGGTAAAATTATTAATTATAGGCTAAGAGGCTCATGATAGCTTTTGATACCTTATAATAACTGCCACGTAACCTCTCTGTTGTCTGTGAAAAGAATAGATTGTAATATTTTATTACAAGGTGCGGGATTTCGTGTGTCGATAACAACACGGCTGCTACCGGACTTGCACATGATCAGCTCGGTGATGCGCGAGATGTCTCCCGATGCAGAACTAAATGACAAAATTCTCCGCACCGTCGTCTTTGAAATCTCCCCCGCGACTGACATGGGGTGCCTCCTCGACAGGCTCGAGGCCTGCAGATGCAAACTAGATATCGAATCAATAAGCATAAATACTGTGACAATGGACGAAGTTTTTATGAAGTAAGTCAGTTATGTTAATTAAGGTAACTAAGTAAGTAGCTGGTCAGGCAACTATTATTTCAATCTCTTTTGTGATTCCGACTTAATTGTGATAGTTAAATATAAAGAGTATTTTATTTATTTCAATAATTTTGATGTCTAGGCTGTGTAGCGACGTCTCCATGGATGCGTTCCATGAAGGGGTGCCATTTTTAAAAAAATCGGGTGAGTTAAATGTATTTTTGACATTTTAATAAAGAATTCTTCTAAAATGAATAACATCAATAGAGTTAAACAACTACTATTTAAGTAAATAATCATATTTCGTTTATTTTAAGAGGAGTTCTGTTTTGATACGAAATGGATTGTGTTGTGGACTCAGACGCGAGAGTTGTTCATGAGGCAGATTGACTTCAGTCTATCTAAACTGATACCGTTTCTATTGCTAGTAAGTTCTTTTTTTCATTCTTACACTTAACTACCAGAAATAAACGATGAAAGATCATGATTCGAAATAAATATACATGTATAAGGTGTCTACAATTTTTTTACCACTCGCGACCGAAGTGTAACTCCCTTTTCTAAACATCCAACAGAATATAACGCGTAGGTGTTTAAATTCCAACCATATATCTCGACCAATCACTGACGTTCATGGTCTTGTAATATAAATTAAGGCAAATGTATAGCATTCACCCACCTTTACTATTTAGCCATTTAATACATGTATATAATTTCCACATAATTTATAAGTACAATTCGCTAATTATTGAATAAATGTACTAGTTATTACTGCCCGAGATGAGAACTTAAGAAATTGACTATTTTAAAACTTGTTTAAGCAATTCCTCTGCCCCTTGACACTTGACTTGATTTTAAGTTATGTGTTAAACAATCCAAATGAATTGGCGTATTTAAAAATGGACCTGAACATGTACAACGAAGTGGAGGCGCCCGTCGCCACATACGACATATACAGCAGCGGGGGCGACCTCGGCGACATCATAGACAATCTAAAGATCGCCTACCCCCATCTCATACTGCGACAAGCCAAAGAAAACACTGGACACCGTGTGTATAGCTTTTGTTATTATTGCCAAACTAAAATATGAAGCTATCTATAATATCTTCTTTTCAATTTCATTAAAAATTACTAGATTTTTGAAAGTGATTTACTAATATTTCTTCTTGTAACTTATCATTAGAAGTTTATGTAGGGTTCGAAGCAGTGTCCTCCATTTGATTAGTCTATTCTTAGTTATTTGTCTATCGTTTTTACAGATAACTGCGACTGTGATAAATGTAGATCGCAGAAGAGGTCGTTCTCCAGAAACATCATCGACGTATACGTGGACGACCACCAGGCGAAGCTGAACTATGACAGTAGCGTGAAGCATTCGGCATCAGTTGGCCTCAATTTGCTTAGCAACATCATCGCCGCTCAGCGCCTCGGACCCACCTACGAGCCGGTCATCACCATGCGCGTCATATATGGTTACTTCGATTGGAAAAAACCAAAGAGCGAACTCAATTGTTACTTATTCGCATCTTTAAGCGTTTACAGTAAGTTTAGTCCAACTTGCAGGTATGAAACGTCATCGTTATTAAAGAGCTAGATGAAGGGAAATAATGTTTTGTTAGATCAGAAAGTTTGGCTGTGTTACTCAACTGAGTTATCATATTGTATGTTCGCGTGGCAGTAATATTAGCGGCGGCGGTGAACGACGTGCTGCTGCCGTACCGGGAGCGGATGGCGTACACTCGCTACATGCACGTGAAGGCCGGCTGCCCCTCGTTGCTCTACTGGACGGTCACCTTGCTCTACCACATGGCCCACTACCTGTTGCTGCACTGCAGCGGTACCATCGTCGCCGCCATCATACTCGACAAAGACGAAACGCTCGACAACGCCGCGACAATGTGTTAGTCAAGAATGTACAACATGACTTTATATTCTATACTGTCGACCTCAAAGAGGGCCAAAATACAAAATTATCTTTATTTTTTTAGTTGCCTACTTAATTGCACTTATCATGTGCGGATTGAGCTTTTTCTCATTCGTTTATGTCTTGACTTACTTCTGCCATGAGAAGACTATCGGTTTGGTAGTTTTGCTGCTTGTGATTTATTTTGGTTAGTACATATTACTGTTGTAATCTTCGAGTACAAATATTTAAACTTTACGCGTTGTTTACTTATGAAGTCTTTCTATACTTCAGGTATGTACGCTCATTTACTTAAGTTTGGGTACGAGAGCCTTGACGTGAACCAAGGAATTCTATTTCTGTTGGATCTAAGCATGTTCGTGCCCATGTTTATATTCGTGTTGTCGATCAAAAGGCTGACGAACTCTGCACGTTACAATCAGATGTGCTTGTACTACCATCAGTTTTGCAGCCAGGCGCAAGGGCCGCTGGACTATCCTTCGAATGTTTGTTGCGGTAATTTTCCATATTTATTTTTTCCAATTTCTTCCAAAGTCTCCAAAACCTTGCTACATACACCCAACATACTACCAACTACAAACTTATTCAGACAGGTCCATGGGGTATGGTCACTGGTTCAATCCTTACGGAGTCTCGGAGGATGGCATGGGAATACCGATCTTAATAAGTACGGCTCTGACTATACTTTTCACCGTAAGTATACTATAGTGACATATTTTATCAAATCAAATAGAATTCTTTATTTTGGTCACCCGTCGGATCTATTTAATTAAATATTTTTTTCCTGGAATGTAAAACGAGCATTTCTACAACCGAATGGCAACTTGCAAGAAATTTTCACATTTGCAGACACTTGTTTTACTCTTAGAGTATCAACAATTAGAAAAGCTATGGAAAGAATATGCCAAACGGCGCGCTTGTCCTCTGCCAACCAGAAAACATGACAACCCAGACGTTATTGCAGATAAGGAGCAAGTAAGAACCACGATCGAAAGCCGTGAGTTAGTTTAAAGTATCAATCCTATTACATAATAATAAAATTTGATCCTGGACTGTTGTCGGAATGACCCAGAATTATAACTCAGGAGATTTTACCTGTAACCTATTATATAATTCGTGTGCTGAACTGTTAAGCACTTCTGTTCAGTACCAAAAAAACTGTTTTCTCTTGGATTTCTTCCTTAAATAATTTCCTTTGCATTGATTTGATATTTGTCGTGTCTTTCTAAATTAAACAGCAATTGAAACCATAAAGGAGACGATGCTCGTGAGTCGATGTTGGAAAGTCTACTTCTTACAGCTCAGGTGGAAATTCTTTGCTTTGAAAGACATTAACTTTTCTCTTAGAAAAGGTAAGAATTTGATTCCCATTTTATGGATTATTACACTCTTTGTGTTAATAAGTTTAATGTCTCTATATCTTGAATGTATACAGGAGAATGCTTTGGTTTGACCGGTCTCAACAGCAGTGGAAAAACTACGGTATTCAAACTAATAACTCGCTACGATTTGGTGACGAAAGGAAATATTTACGCCAACGGATACTTCATTGAAGATGATCCGCCTAATGTATGTTGACCTCCTTAAATCTTTCTATACCAAACACAACCCTTTCATAGTTAATTTAAGCTTTGAAGATTTAGAAGTATTAAGTTCGTTATTTTGCTGCTATTCTCTCAGTATGAGTTTTTGATGTCAGTATATAAATAATGTATTAGGGTATTGAAGTTAAATTTTCAATACGAATCTGTTTGTCCAACATGTTTACTTTCAGTATTTGCACAGTCTCGGCTACAGTCATCAGACGTTCGGCATGGACTTCTTCCGGAGCGGCGAGGTGAACCTGCGAACATTACTGGCATTCCGCGGCCTCACCCCCGCCGACATCGAGTGTGAAAATAATACTTGGCTCAAAATTATTGGTAAGTTACTTAAGCGATAAGTGAATAACAACAGTGGCAGAGGAGCCCGCTTTTTAACATCTTCACGAATTGACCGGATCGCCTGGTGAAATACCACGCCACACAGAATTCAGGCGTCAAATGGATGCAATTTCGTGTTTCGCATGATGAGTGTGGTGACGAAAGCCTAGTTTTAGTCCACTTTCCGTTCCTATCCTTTTCTTATAAGGAAATTGATAGGAAGGGGAAGTGGATTAGCGGGGGAGGACACCCATTGGAAGAGGTATTATCCTCTTGCTGTGCGTCTCCTCTTCCGTAGATTAAGGGTAGGCAACGCATCTACAATTGCAGATGTCTATGGGCAGCAGCCGCTTCGCCTTTTCAGCGAATCCATGTGACCGCTTGGTCGTTTGCCACTTTATAATACAAAAAATAATAACTCCAAACTAGTTACGCAAATGCCAGTACTCATAAAATAAGAATAATAAACTGGTGTGCGTCTAGTTTTTTTTGTATGTAGGTATGAATGAGTCGAAATCATACATGGTGTCGGGTCTGAGCCGTGGTATGCAGCAGCGGCTGAGCACGGTGACGGCGTTGAGCGGCGGCGCGCCTGTCCTGCTGATGGACGAGCCCACGAACGGCTTAGACCCAGCCGCGCGCCGCCTCATCTGGGAGGCGCTCGAGCACAGTCTTTGCTACGGCCGATCCCTCGTCTTAGCCTCGCACAAGTAACAACTCACAGACGTCACTGTAAATTCTATATAAGAGACGCGCCAGACGGGTGGAGCGTCGACTATGTTTTCGCTAGACAGCCGGAAATTAATTGACGTTGGCAATGCATGGCATAACATTAAAACGTAGCTCAGTCCGTCTCTGAATGTCAATGCCTGAAAAATTTGGAAAATTATTAATGTAAATTTATTTATTAGCATGGAGGAGGTGGAGCGGCTGAGTAACAACTTCACGATCTTGGACGAGGGTGAGATGAGCGTGCTGTGCACACCCACACACTTCCGGGTGTCGTACGCGCGCGGTCACACCGTGCTCATCAAGCTGCGCGTCAACAGTGTCGTTGTTGGTAATGTCACTTTAAGAACAATGTTAAACATACGGGATACATGTATTGATGGGCTGACAGCTCGAGTTTTTATCCGAAAAGGATAGAAACCCCTATGATCAGGAAACCAAAGTATCGAAATATTTTACTCCAATTTCCTCAGTATTGCTAGGGTCAATTCTTTTTTCCCTTTCTGCCATGAGATCCTGGTAGACCTATAAATACGCGGAAGTACCTAATAATTTTGCATTTAAAAGTTGTTTTCATCATTAAATTAATTAACAAAGCATTTTAGATATAATTTTATTTTTGTTATTCATTTATTCCAATCTGGTTTATTCATAAAAAAACCATGTTTATGTTAAATTTATTAATTACATTTATGAAATGACAGTGTTTATCCACGTTTTTGATCAAAATCACGCCGAAAAGATAGAAATTATGAGTATTTATCCATTTTGAGTTTTTATCCGGATGAAATGCCAGCACTAGATACATGGCACCACTAAACAGTTGAGGCAAAAAACAATTGACTGTGTAACTTTCTAAAGAAAGAAAAGTGTCCACTTATGTTTCTTGTGTTATTGTGTCGTTACATTTATTTTGTTAATAGAGACGGGATTTTCGAGAGTTGAATCGTTAAAAGAATTGCTGGAAGCGGAATTCAAAACTCCATTAAGGGAAGAACATCTGGTAACTAAATATCACATAGCTAATGTACATTAGACTTCGTAGATACTATTAAATTAACTTTTATCGCCCAAACTTTACGCTCAAAATTATACTTATTATTGATTATTGAAGGTACGTCTTATGTCTATTGCTGTAAAGTTGTAAGGTATCATTGGTTTCGAAAACTTCGCCGGTACGGGCGGATCTCTCGAAGATTATACTAAATGCTGGTTATCTCCAGACGTGCCTGCGGTACATCGTAGCGGCTCGGTCGCACTACAGCGAGGTGTACTGCAGAGTGTACGCGCTGGCGCAGGAGTACGCAGACATCGTGGAGGACTTCTCGTTATTCGACGGCACCCTGGAGGATGGCTTCCTTCAGTTCGTGCGGGACAGCCGTTTTATGGTGCGCCCGGCGCAGACGTGGTAGCCACGCGGCGGTACGTCCCGCATTTGTAAATTATGAAAATGGAATGTAATTCTCCTTTTCCAAGTGCGCAGGTTGTTACTACGCGTAGCGCGATAAATTATAGAGTAAGTATTATGTGACGGCCTGCATTGTTTACCGCGTAATTCCACTGTCTTAACACTTGGAGGCATGATGGTGTGTTTTTATACAACTGCTTGGACAGTGGAAGCCCACAGTTATGTTCTCGACTCAGATCTTTTAATATTATGTAAGGTGATACGAATGTCGCTTTTTTTAAAGCTGCATTTTTTTAGAATGACTTTATATCACATTTATTTATGTACGAGGTGAGAATAAAAACCCTGAAACCCTGGTATATTTTATTTAATATAGAAATAACTAATTACCATTTCTTATAAGCAGACTTTAATAATAGCTCTATAAATAGAAAGGGTCATTTTTGTCTTTTTGTATGTATTTATATAAGTCAAAAATTATTTGGCTTGGTTTTCTTCTTTGAAACCCGGTAATTCACTGAGTAACATAAGCTACATTTTTTTTTATTTCCGCTCAGATGAAGTCATGATTGAAGCTAGTAATTATATGTTAAACTTTAATTATCAAATGCTTACATTATAACAAGCCGAAGTATCGACCGATATTATGGTTATTGATCAACTAAAGGCTGGGTCCCCGTATGGGTCCAAGAATTTTTCGAAGTCAATCAAATATTCAGACACGCAGCAAGGCCTTGGAGGTGCCCTGCAGTTTTTCTCGCAGGTAGCCTTGTCTAAGAACTTATTGGCATTCCCACCGAAACCGGAGTATATGAACCTTCTGCAGCGACCTCGCACGTTGTCATAATACCATCTGGAAAACATAGTACCTATTTGCCTATTTGTCTACGTGCCGACATCATCTAGGGAAAAAATTATTTAATGAAATAAAGTAATTAAAATGGTTAAATCCATCTTACCGTAAAAACCACTCATTGCCAGTTCCTTTGTCACCTGGATCCAGACAATACGCAGCTTGACCGATGTAACCGACAACTTTAGCTTTTGCCGGTGGATCTTGTCCAGGGAAACCGGGTCCAACATCTATTAAACAAATTGTTTACTATCAACCCAAACTAACCAAAACATATTAAACGACGACAATTCAATCTTCGACTGCGGAGAGTGACATTTTTAACTTTGGCCTTTCCCTTGAGAAGATGGACAAACAACAACCTGCACAAACTATGAAAAATATGGTAATTTGTCGACGACTTTGCTAGCTTGCTTGTATTGTAGTTTTGTTCCCTGCGGGTCTTGCCCACGTCACAAAGCGGGCATCATTCTATTATACAACGTATAATAATAGATAGAGAAAAATGATCATACTCTGCCATCTATCGGGAAATCCTGGTAAATCTTTGAAACTTTCATCATCATTATAGCGTGACGATGTGTTCTGTACGACTTCTCTTGTTCCCAATAAATCAACAAACCCTTCCCAGTCTTCATTGTAAGGCGGCACATCCCATTTTGACCAGTCAGGCTGCCCCGGCGGCGCCGTTACACTACTTTTCATGGGGGGCCTACGGCACCCTTCGGTTGATTTTACTACATAAATTATTACAATTATTGTCACAAGCTTCATGGTAAACAATGTGTAATCGCAATGATTTGAAATCTTTATCTGTGTTCGTTTTTTCAATTAGTTATGCGTTAGTTTTATCATGATTTTAATTAATGCGTAATTTATTAGAAGGAATGGAATCCACGATGCAAAGCGAAACAGATGAACGATAATATTGTAATTTGAATCTGATAAATGCAGCGGTGTAGCGGTCCTTATTGACACGTTCGCTGCGGCAATAAATTTTTCCAATACTTTCCATTGGTGCGGTACAAGGCCTATAAATCCGGAGATAAAACTTCCATTGTGGTTGCACAAGGCCTATAGACCCTGTACCATGAAACTTAAATCGTTTTTTTTTGCCTCAGTTCAAAATATTTATGTTTTCTTTGCTTTGAATATTAATAATAATGAATTAAATACTGTATTAATGTAGGTACACCATTAGATTCTATTTTGGTAATACATCTAAGATATATATTCATCTCTTTCCTATACCCAACCAAATTGAAGTTATGCCTTCCGCACTACGGTGAAGTCTATACTTTTCTTACCCACACGGTAAGCGAGACAGCGTACAAGGTGTTTATGCCTGGTTTCGAGGGCAAACGTTTTAAAAGTGCACAATACTGGGCAGTACAATCTCACATAGGTTCGAATTTCGGAGATTTTATTAGATGAGTATGAAATGGTATAGCATAAGCCGCCTAGGCTGTAGCTGAGATAGCTGATCAGCCCGGTACATCGCTGGTCGAAAGTCAGCACAAGTACAAACTTCAAACACTTATTATGTGATTTGAATTTAATTATTTTGAAAGAGTACTTTATTATAATTATCTCCACGTTGTCATCCTACTTCCGTAGGGTTGGCTACTGTTATAGATTTTACGTAACTATTTTGTGTATGGATACCGATTTGCCGCCGACCCGT
>QDHC01003938.1:399393-427425 GCA_013186455.1 Papilio dardanus tibullus
ACCATACATCAGGACCAACTAAGACCCACAATCATTGTTTGCCCACTATTTGAAAATCAAATGATTACCTCTCCTTGCTACAAATTGTACAATGTTGGTGCCTCAATGAAAAACTTAAGAAAAGTCCTTGTGACCAAACTAAACTATTATTTTAGCCTTATTAAAAAGGATGATGATGATGAATGAAATCAGTATTAGAATTTAAAATTATATATTACTTATGACCTTGGCCGTTTTTTGCGTGACATCGGTCTAATGAAGCCCTAGGGTTACAAATATACTTTTTTCGACATCAAATTGAAATATATTGTTCCAGTATGGACGAGATGGAGGCGTTATGCTCGCGCATAGCTATAATGAGCCACGGCCGCATCCGCGCGCTCGGCTCGGCGGCCGCGCTGCGCGCCGCGCACGCCGCCGGACACGCCGTGCAGCTCAAACTGCGCTCACATACTGACGGTACATACTACATTTTTTTATATTACAGAGTGGCAAACGAGCAAGCGGTCACCTGGAAGCGACCGCTGCCCATAGACATCTGCAATTTCAGATGCGTTGCCTACCCTTAACCCTTAAATTCATCTAGTTGCCAAATGTAAACATACCACGTTTCACGTTATTTTATTGAAGTCGTGTGATATGTGTTTAAAAAAGTTATGCAAAAGAAATTATGCATGTTTCGGCGGCAAATCATTTTTCAATCATTTTTTTTTTAATCAACACTATTTAAGTATTTGATATTAAATAGTAAATGACTTTTTTAATACACATTTGATGTAAAGTATTTCAATAATTCTCTACGCTAATATTATAGAGAGGAAAGATTTGTATGTATTGAAATAACTCAAAAACGACTAGACCGATTCGAAAAATTCAATCACCGTTAGAAAGCTACATTATCCCTGATTAACATAGAATATTTTTTTATTTCTTGCGGACGAAGTCGCGAACAGTATCTAGAAATTTTGTGTTGTCAGTGACGGACGGCGGTGTGTCGGAGCTGCAGCGACTCAAATCTGAACTACATCAGAAGTTCAACTGCGAATTGAAGGACGAACACAAGGTACAAATTATATATTTTTTGTTAATTTACCCTACGGCTTCATTAGACCGAGTTCGCGGAATAAAAACGGATATTTTGTTTACTGGGATAGTGCTTTAGTCGAGTAACAAGTATCCGAATAAAGGATTTACTAATCTATGTCTATCTAAAATGTGCTGTTCGGACACGTTTAGTTACTAAATTACTACCCTAGTGCGTAGGTTTCGTCTTAAACGAGTCCTTTGTATAAATGCTTTGTTTAAATAAATGCTTCTTGCTACACAACTAAAATACTATCCTGGTGCGAACAAGGCTTAAGGCCGTTTTTTGCATAACATCGAAGTAATAAAGCCGCAGGATAATCAATCCAGAATGTATTCTAAATTTTTGTAATTTTTAACAAAAATAAACAATAAAATAGCTTATTTAAACTATTTTGGTGTCCCCATAAATTTCAATTTAATAAAACCTCCTCAGACGATGTTACACTACCACATCAACGACACGATGCGCTACAGCGAGCTCTTCAACGAACTAGAAGCACTGAAGCAAGCTAACACCATCGTAGAAGACTACTCCGTCTCCGAGACTACCCTGGAAGAGGTCTTTTTATCCTTCGCCAAGGAGACGGAAGACCAGGACGCGCGCGCTACACCAGTATAAATACGACCAGGTTTATAGGTATACAATAAAGACCAAAAAAGCTCTGCTTCATTGTCTTTAAGACGAGGGTTTTCCTAGGGGGTACCCACGTACTTTTCGATTGACGATATCTCTGATGGAATCGACATAAATGTATGAAATTGACATTCGATAAGTCATGTGCTTGTCACGTGTGACATTGAACGTCATTGTCAGTTCCATACATTTTTGACGTTCGCTATAGAATTGTTTCGTAGCGAATGTGCTTTGGGTAATACCCCTGAAGTACACGATTGTATAGCGAAAGTCAAGAATGTATGGAACTGACAATGACGTTCGATATCTCACACGTGACAAGCACATGACTTATCGAATGACAGTTTGATACATTTTTGTCATTCCATCAGCGATATCGTCAATCGAAAAGTGCTTTGGGTAGGCCCCTGGTCTCCGTATTAGATTAAAGACCATGTCTACGTTGGTTTAAACGCTTCGCTTTTAAGATCACGCTTAGACCTATGAAATGCCACGATATTTACGCTTATCGAATGAATCTATTGTCTTTTAGAACAGGGAGCTACTTAAATTACGTTTCCTACGAAGCGATTCTATGGCGAACGTCATAAATCTATGAAACTGACATTGACGTTCGATATTTCACACGTGACGACTTATTGAACTTCAATGTTAGTTTCATACAATTATGTCGATTCCATCAGCGATATCGCTGATCGAAAAGTGTTTTGGAAAGCCCCCAGGACCAGTCTTGGTCTTTATACTTTAGGAGACTATAATGTAAAATTATGTCTCAAAGATTTTGTTTGTGTTTTAAAAAAATATTGCTTAGTAATGGTAACCTCACTCTATGGCTTCATTAGACCGAGTTCGCGATAAAAACGGAGATTATGCCTCGGCGTGAGGCCGTTTTTTGCGTGACATTGGTCTAATGAAGCCGTGGAGTAACAAAAAATATATATTTTGGACCACAATCTCAAGTTTTAAGGTCAATAAATATTGGTTATAATTTCAGTAATATTGCAAACCAAACGGTTTATACAGTTAGCGTGTGATTCCACTGTCGTAAAATGTCAGAGAAATTATTACGTTTGGTTTTGTATGATTTTCAACAGTGGAAACCTTCACTTAGTTATTTCGTTTGTAAACTGAAATATTTGATACTAAAATTTACTGTCCGTTAGTTTTTGTACCAAATAGCATTCCTAAATAACTTAGTTAATTTTAGATCTTAATAATATGTAACATAATGTTGAAATTTAACTGTTTTGAACAAATTTTATGAAAAATTATTTCTTGACGTCAAGAATTAGACACAATTCAATTGAAAAACAGCCTTATTTTCTTAGCAATAAGATGCATTTTATAAAAAAATCATTCAGTACAATTGATTTGATTTTTTGTGAAAACTGTGATAAATGCGCGCTTTACAATTGAGCACGTATAAATTATTATTTTAACTCGTATGCAGCGCTCTCTTTCTAACCTAATAGAAATAAAAGAGATAGCTTTACATGTATGCTAATAGCTAAACTAAATAAAAAAATAATTTTATTTATCCTGAGAAGGTATTAATAATAATATTATTTTGAAATGTAATTTAGGAGGCTTCTATTTTTATTCTATAATTTTTAAAATAGTACTAAAACCAAAGTTTTATAAGTGTAACTGTGGGCTACGCACTAAGAGCAAGGGTCATCCTAATTTGACAGCTCACTAGCGCCAACCTGTCAATGTCAAAAAAAGTGTCAAGAACCTTGATGGTACATCCAAGGACTTTATAAATATAATAAACATTCCTATCTTAGTAGAGGTTTTCATCTCTTAACTAAGTCCGAAATATAAGGGTCATGTACTTCAGTGTTTAGTCAATGTCCACGATTTTATTAAAATTATGGTTACACTATTAAAACGGGACAACGAACTACATATTTTCCATCTCTTTTAGGACCATTTTCTTAGTATGAAATGCACAGTCCCCTTAGTATATAACGTCCTCGGGTATATCAAATGTGTTGTCCACTAACAATTAAAAGAAGATGGTACATCCAAGGCCTTGACACATTTTTTTGTAAAACAAAATACTGTCTTTGTCAGGTTTTATAAATTTTATTACAGAACTAACCGCGCTTGTCACCACCAGATATCCTTGTTTGTAGTAACTCATTGGCTTTTAAAAAAAAAACATAAAAATATGTTCTTAGGAACTGGAAGTCTACGGTCAGTGTTAGCATTTGTATCGTCATGTATTTAAAAATCTGCTTCAGAAATTTTGATATTATTTTCTATATAAACCTACGTCTTCATTAGACTGAATTCGCGATAAAAACGGAGATTTTACTACTGTGTATGTCCGTTTTTATCTCTAACTTGGTCTAATGAAGCCGTTGGGATACGAGCACGAAATATAACGGTTACGAATACGTTCATCGATTATTATGAGTTATGTACAGCGCCCCTAGCGGACGTAAAGTACAACAGATTTTGTCGATGGCGATAAAAAGGCGCTAGTCGTATTAAGGTTATTAACCGACTTCCAACAGAAGGAGGTTATCAAGTCAATGAGTTTTTTTTTTTAAGTATTCGTGTTAGGGTCATTGGTGACTTTTTTAATTATTCAGGAGATGTATTCTCATTGTAATAGAAAATTGATAACATTTTTGATAAATTTTCATTCTATTAATTTTATAAATAAAATTAATTGTATATCCAATTGCATCATGATCAAATATTTATTTATGTACAGTCGAACTTGGATAAGCGGAAACTGGATTAGAGAGAAACCTCTTAAACGAGACAAATATCGCGGTCCCTTGGCCTCTCGCTTATCCAGTTGTTTTTTCAGTTTCCTGTAAAATATTCTTAGTTGAGAATCGAATTTAATGTACAATTAATTTTGCAGATGTTTCATATTAATTGTGTAGGTTTGGGTGTTTGTTTATATCACTTGCACTTGATTATATCAACATGGAACTTTGTATATCAGATTTTTTTTTATATTCGTTGTACTAAAACTTCACTAAAGCCTTGTACGCACCAGGATAGTATTTTAGTCGAGTAGCAAGTATCCGAATAAAGGATTTATTTATTTACTCTACTAAAATGCTGTTCGGACACAAATAGTTACTAAATTACATCCTAGTGCGAGGTTTAGGCTTAAACGAGTCCGAACAGTAGTAAATCATTTGTTCAGATAAATGCTACTTGCTACTCGACTAAAATACTATTCTGAATCCTGGTTCGCACCAGGATTCAGAATAGTATTTTAGTTGTTTGTTCGCACAAGGCTTTAGGGAATGATTTATGAAAACGACTTGTACACTTTTACGGGACCGTTTAATTATAGTATCTCGAAGGTTCAGATTTTACTACTTTCGGTCGCGACCACATTAAAACGGTGCAACAAAACAAAAGTGCGTACGTCCATCGCACAGCGCCATCTGGTATAAAAGTACGAAATAAAATAATTTATTTATTGAACCATTGTAGACTTTAACAGATATTTATACATGAATTTGTAATATTTTATTAACCAAAATATTATAGATACAAAGTTCTATGTTGATATTTGTTTATAATATTTTTTCTCACTATGATTTGCATCTGTAACACGGTGTTAGAAGGTAAGTTGTTCTTGTATCAATTAAGCACTGTACTCGTCCTATGTACTTATTATGTATTTATATGAATTTATATAAGACTGCATTTACTCTATTTTTCGTTTAGCTTTTAATTAATAAATTAATATTATGAAATTGTCTTTTATTAAACTAACCCATTTCAGATGCATAAAACAGAACTATTATTTATTTGCAGAAAGTAGTAATTTGTTTTAGGTTAGTGCAGCGCCCCTATCGGGCGTAATGTACACCAATAAATCTCATACTTTTGTGGATGTCGCGATAACGTCCTTACCTTAGGGCTTAGACAGAGTCCGCGATAAAAACGGAGACTTTATTTTGACGTGAGGCCGTTTTTCGTGTGACATTGGTCTAATGACGACGTAGGGTTATGAATAATCGTGATGAGCCCTCATTACGTTTTAATACATTTATGGGCCAAAAAAAACTTTATACAAAATACTATTTTTTGTAATAAGCTCTGTAGGTATCTATGTGTGTTTTCTATAAATAATTTAAAAACAACTCATTTCTAAGTCATAAGATAAGGAAACGTGTTTGACCGTAATTGAAATGATTAAAAAAAACTACAATAAATGACGCGACAAATATAATCAGTACAAGGTGAGTTAATATAAGTGAGTTTTACAAATCCTTTAACTAAAGCCGGCTAGAGGCGCTCAGTTTTAACTGTACAGTTCGATTGTGCAGTTCAAATTGACGTATGTCCGTCAGATTTAACTGCATAGGCGGAGTAATAATTTAAAAAAAACTTTGAGGCTATATAAATTACTGTCTTTTAATTCGGAACAAACTTTTACCTCATCACGAAATTGTGTAAATCAGAGTTGCGCCAAGCATAGCTAATAGCTGCGTCTCTATCCACATTCATTTCACTTTCAAAGGAATTTTACTGACCTTAACTTTTACTTTCATTTCACTTAACCATTATGTTACGGTCAAAGCAATTAAAATCATTACTTCAATCAGCATTATTATAAATGACTGAATATCAACTTCGACTGTAACATATACCCGATGGATCATATAACTTCACTGGAATTGTCAACTTCGATTAACCTTTACCTCAAGACTTCGAAAAGTCAAGGCCAATAGTCTTCCAAAATTAAATAAATAACGTTTTTGTTTTTTAATTATTTTTTTCCGCGAACATGCAAACAGCAACGAAGGTTACCTTTCTCGACAACTTCCGTGTGACCTTCCTAGTCTAACAATCATGTTCTCTTAGTGTCACGTTTCTATTTGCAGTTAGAGAAATATTCACAATTTTCTATACAGCGGAGACCTTGTTGGCTTGATGCCAATTAATTCATTCGATTTTTTCTCATCTTTGCATTTTTAATTTTTTTTTAAATTACAACTGGTTCCCGAAGCGATCGAGACTGGTTTTTAAATACGAAAAGTGTCTTTAGGGTTCAAAAACCCGTATACTTGGATATATCACGATGAATTCTAAAAGGCCAAGTTTGAGAACCATGCAAAGTTTACGATTATTTATCCATGACTACTAGGTAATAAAACAAGTTATAACACTCACAAACACTTTTATTTGCACTGTTTCAGTGAATACGTAATACATTAAAAATATCGGTGGATTCGTTGCTAACGGCAAAATAGCTATGCTTGAACTTGAAAACTTATAAAGTTTTGTGACACTAAAAAAATAACAGACCTGCTAACAATTATGTTCATTATCTACTTACCTAATGGATGGCTATTACAACTGATTTTCTATTCTCACTCCCTGGCAATAAATAAAAAAAAAATTATAATAATATTTCTACTTTTTTCTTCCACTATTTTGATATTTCTACATCATGAAAAAACTAACATTTGATAGTATTTTTTTCTCATAAATAACTTTGAACAAACTATTCATTTTTTTTATTGACTCACTTGGTATTATTTAAAGCCAAGGTGAAAAGACATTGGTTGTTTTGATAAAAGTAAAATAATTACATATCTAAATGCATTAAAAATGACATTGAAATTGGTTTAATAATGACGCATCTAAAGTACTAGTACCAGACCTTGACTTCTCAACTTGTTTATGGCAAAAATCTTTGTTATTATTTGTACATTTTACACATGTCGGTATCAACTACATGGAGTCTATTGTGTTAATAACATTGCTACTCATGACTCAGCATTATTACATAAGTCATTATATGCCACCTCATATCTAGTAGATAAAACAAAAAATATATTTACTTGTATTCATTTATTTTAAATAAATGATATTAACTATGTATTTCCCTACATTTCAACTTAAAGTAACATTTAATAAACATAAATTGTGACTAACTTCATTTCATAGATATTATTAAAAGTATAAATTAACACATTGACTAAGAGTAACAATTTGGTGTTTAGGAATATTACTTAATTTTAAATCACATGATAAATTTAAAATGCAACAACCTCATGTAACACAGTTTTTTACATAAATATACAATAGTAATTTTAAACATAAATTAGTTTTGATATACTAATAATTTACATTCAAAGTAATGGTTCCATAAATATAAATAACTTTATACATTCATTAAGTTTGTTTGTATGTAGCCTGCCAGGATTTATCTTAAAATTTTTAGACTTGCAAACATCATCAAATTTTACTCTTAATCTAAACGCATGGCCTCTAGAGAATGTGCCATTTGAATGGACTCTAAGAGCAACATATTATTGCAGCAAAAAATGATACAATCACTCAAACATTGGTCTAAGCATCCTGCATTTAAACGGCTATCCTCTGAAGTCCGGCGCCGTCGAACGCTTTCTTCACTCCTTGGAACACGTCCTCGGGAACAGACTCCGCATTTATCCTCTTTACCAACCCCATCTCGTCGTAGTGATTGATTATAGGCATCGTGTCGTTTATATAAGTGTTGAATCTCTTCTGCAAGCTCTCTAGGTTGTCATCGGAGCGGCCGCTGCCCGCTGCGCCCCGCCCGAGGCACCTCTCCGTGCAGATATCTCGCAAACATTCAAAAAACAATACGAACAAGAGTTTCGTTTTGTCGGACATCACACGGTTCCATCCGTCCAGGTTATCTTTATTACGTGGAAAGCCATCGATAAGGAAACGCGGTTTGCCAGACTTTTGCATAGCTTTGTGAATAAGTGAACACGTAACCTCGACGGGAACGATTTCTCCATTTCGTATCTTTTCTTCAATCATCTCTCCGTACTCGGAGCCAGGACGTTGCCTCTCCTCCCTCAGCAGATCACCGGCAGAAAGGTGCACAAAATCATACTCCTTGGAAATATAGGAACACTGGGTCCCCTTGCCGGCACCGGGCGCGCCAAGTACGAAAACAACTTCAGGTAACATTTTATGCAAGCAAGCCGACAATTGCCGGAACGATCGGCTCAACATCAAACGAAGTGACTAATTAATTTAGTCGGATGTAGCTTGTTTTAAAAAAAACATGCGCAAAGCCGCAACCTTGAGTTGTTCGATTTTGACGTAATGTAATTTAGTGACGTTTTAGGTGTTGCAAAAACTAAAATATGAAAATTAATTTCTCTGAAGTATTGCCATAAAATGGTTTCGTTGTCTATGGTTAGTCTGTCAGTTTACAGAGAAACGGACTTGGCAAACTAGGGCGTAGGAGCGGAAACAAATGGTGCGAAAAGATCATGAATTTGACTAATAAATACTGTTTGCATTAGAGGTGTACTAAATTATTTGATTGTTTTTGTTTTAACGAAGTTTCTTTTTTTATAGAGTTATTTGGATTTTTTTATTAACTGCATAATTTAGCCTACCTACTAAATAGATAATTGCACTGAAAACCCTAGCTAGAACTAACTAGAAGTTCAGTGAAAGCTAGCCGAGAAATGTACGACTTTTGTATTTCACAGTAACTACCTCAAAATCTTTCAAAATTTAAAAGGATTTTTTTCGTTTATAGATTTTCGAAAGCAAGGAGCGTTTAATTGTTAAATTCAAAATTGTGTGCAGACTCGGTGGGCGCCTCGAAATTAGAAGGATTTTGAGGGAGATCCCTCAAAATCATTCTAATTTAGACGCCCGTAACCACTGATGGTTAGTAGGTCATATGGGTACCAACTGGTAACTACAAGGAGGAAAGCCTGGCATGTAAAATCAATTAGACTTGTTTGGCATAGTGTGCTAAATACCTTCTTTTTTCTTTCCTCTCTACGCCTCACCATTTTCTTAAGACTCTTTTGCAGATCGGCGCTCGTACTTAGACGAAGACACCAGAGACAAGTTTGTTTTTTTTTAAATAACTATAAATAAGTTTTGTTACATAATATAATTCGATAAATAAAATGACAATAATTTGATAAAACTTTTATTGTTACTAATCTTTTGCATTATCGTCTTAGTATTTTGTACCACGTTCACGGAAACTGCATGTCTGAAAATAAAAGAACCATATTATAGATATCGTTAGACATCAATAAATATTGTAAAGCGTCGAGTAAAGTCAGTAAAATAATATTATGTTAACCTCAAAAATGTTCAGAACAGGTCTGTGAAGTGATCATCATAAGAAAGTTGTAAGATTTTTTTAATTACAATTCATAACATCTTTGAAATGTTTCCTTTATTAAAATGTTTTTATTTTTATGAAAGCAAAATAATTTACTTACCTATTTAGGAAGTCTGCACGGAGACTTCGGTAACTATTCTAATTAAAAGTGTACCTTTAAAAAAAAACAAATAAATTAATATGTAAATCAACGAAAAGTATCAAATAATTAATTTAAAATCATCAAATCATCAGTCCTGTTGAGCTTGTAAAAACCGTCACGGTGGCATCGGGGGATGTTTTAACATCATAATCGAAATTGTCTTAAGTAGAAAGTTGAATAGATTTTGAAAATTGTTTTATTTTTTATTAAACAATGAGGGATTATTCATTTAAATATTTTCATAGCGTAAGCAGGGCACACGTTATGACGCTGCAAGTTATGCATTCATTTTTCTGTCTAAAAAGTAGACAAACTTATTTTAAAATCTACAGTTATGTAGATATTAAGTCCTATATTTCAAGCAAAATACATGTATGTAATAAATAAGATACTTACATCATCACAAGACGTCTGATATTTCCGCTAGAACAATCTGCAACAATACATACAACACATTAGTACTGTACTAGATACAACACAAACAGTACTTTGATGACGTCATCAGTCCTGTTGAGCTTGTAACTACAGTCACGGTGGCATCAGGTACAGTTTTATCATCATTATAAATATGGCTATTTATTTCAGAAAATCTATGTTTTTCTTGAGATCGAGAGTAGTGTTTTTGTTTTCGTTTTTGACGAAATACTAATAGTAAAATGTATTTGTTGTATGTGTAAATTAATTTTAATATAAATTACCTTCTACAAATGATTGTATGGCAAGCTCCTTTGCAGGTTTTAATTATCTGTAAACAAAAAAGAAATTTAATATTTGTGCATGTTTCAAAAATTATTAACTCAAAAAATATAACAATCAGAAACTTATAATAAGCTATCCTCAATGCAATCAGAACAGGTCTGTGGTAAACTCATCATAAGACAAGAACTTCAAATTATTATATTTAGCATGACAATAAAAATTAATACTCACTTTTAAATAAGGATCCGTGATTGTAATCTGTAAAAGAAAACTATTTATAAATGACTGTAGTCATTATTATGATATTGAGAGTAAAAAAATTAACTCACCTTTCGTTTCAACTTAGTTGCTGCATTCAAATTAAAACTACAATAGTTTTTTTTACAATAAAAAAATTATAATTTAAAAATTAATTACAGTATAATAAAAGATGTCCGGTCTCGGAGGCGAGTCGACCCGCACCGGGCGAGGCTGTACGCGTCGCACTACGCTATCACATCGGTTGGTATTAACAATTCAATCTGCCATCAATATGTATTTATTCTCAAAGTGACGCGACACAACATAAACGGCGCGAAAACGATATGTTACCAATTTAAATGAAATAAACATAATGATGTATGCGTTGCGTGAGGCGCTTGGTAATGTTACATATATTACAAGAGTATGGATTGCTTTAGCTACGCCATTTACAACTTGTCCAGGTATTGATTTAGATCGGGAAGACCCTCCTTCAGCCCTTTCCTTTTCCTCGTGTCCTGCAACAAACACGCTCGTCAATTTATATCAGAAATAACAGCTTATTTAACTACATAAATATATAATTATGTATCGTGTGCGTCGTAGCATGCAGTCCTGGGACATGAGGACAGCGGTCCTGTGCAGCGTTTAGACGCACTCGCATGTACTCTGCTTCCCCGCGAGCCGACGTCGTCATCGTGCGTGTGACACGGAGCGCCGCACGCACTATGACGCGGCACGGTGTTGGAGAAGGGACTGTATCAATAATCTAGATACTCTTGTGGTAGTACTGTAAGGATGTTACCTCTTTGGACTTAATCTTTTCATTATTCTAAATTTTAACAAGATTGAAATCCCATCTTTGCTGGATTCCAGAGCTGTTTTTCAATGTAAATGTATATATTTCTTCTCTCAAGATAAAATAAACAGTTTTTATTTTAAAAGAACTGAGTATCTGTTCTACTTCTGAGCTCTCTTCCACAGTACTCACCTGTACGACGACGTACGGCTTGGTGCCAGGATCGCAAGGGTCTCCGGGCAGCACCTGCCAGTGATCAAACACGCACTGCGGGAACGCCTGTCCGCCGGTATTAGAGCGCAGGTCGGCGGTGAAACCGAACGATTCGTTGACGGGCAGATACGCCTTGACAACGAACATGGGCGTGCCCGCCACCTGAGACTCCTCGAACACGTGCCCGCGCCGCCGGTTCAATACTCCGTAGATACCGCCCACGGCAACCTCGGGACACTACAACCGACATTCGATTAAATATTTATACTACGACTTCATTAGATCGAGTTCGCGATAAAAACAGACTTACGTCGAAGCAAAATATCAGTTTTTATCGCGAATTCGGTCTAATGGAACCGTAGGGTTAAAGAAATTACATTTAGTTTACATTTTTAAGCACTTAATGTTTTAAAAATGCACATATTAATTGTTAATACATCAAAGCAAGCATGTTAGATTAGGAATTTCAATAGCAATTATTTTACACCAAATTTCGTAGTAAAATTTGTTACAAAGGTCCAAATTTGAACAGATAGGATATGCCAATATGAGGTGTGTTAAAATTTGTTAAAAGGTATGTTAGTTCCCCTATTCAGGCAAGGTGCGCGCGGCCGCGGTGCCGAAACACAGAACTGTTGCTCTGCCACGCGTCGGAAAGGCGGCCGGCCCACTGCGGCCCGCCCGCTCAGGATATCACGTGGTTAAGTTAAATATATAAACAATTTTGTATCAAACAAAGACATATTAATCTAAGTTTCGATGACAAAATTGACCAAAAGCAAAAACAACATGCTTTATTTGTGTTTTATACAGACCTGAATCTCGCAAAGATAGACAGGCTCCATGATCCTGGGCTTGGCGGTCAGCAGACACGCGTACAGACATCTCCTGGTCGTCGGAATGATCTGGCCACCACCTCTGTACATAGCAAAAACATTTATCAAATAATTGTACAATATTTTTCTACAAATTTAATATCCATCACTAGCTGTCGCCCGCGACTCCGTCCGCGCGGAATTAAAAAAAACTTAGGTAGCCTATGTATTCTTCCAGACTATCTAAATCTATTACCCTATGGCTTCATTAGACTGACTTCGCGATAGACACGGGAATTTTACCTAGGCGTAAGGTCGTTTTTTGCGTGACATCCGTCTAATGAAGCCGTAGCGTTAGAAAATTCATTTAGACCCTTTCGAAGATACCTTCAAACATCCTTCCATAGTAAATTTCGCGTTATATTAGTAGGATTTCTATATATATATGACAAACCTGTGGATAGCGTCCGTGTGCAGGGTGACATCATAGATGTTGAAGCGGACACCTCTCAAGTTCTCCTCTGCCATCACACCCTCCTTGGTGGCCCACTGGAAGCCGGCCACCACAGAGTCCTTGATCTCGTTAAGGTACTGCACTCCCTTGGAGCAGTCCACCAGGATGTTGGGGCCAGTGTCCTCGGGGCCGAAGCACCAGATCTTACGGGCTTCGGTCACGTCGTACTGGTACTTCTCGCCGAGGTAACGCGCACGCGTCTTGAAGTCGTCACGCGGGTTTACGCGACCCTGTACACAAATAATGTAATTAACTACTAGCTGTTGTGCGCGACTTCGTCCGCGTAAAATTAAATTTAGCCTATGTGACTCTGGGATAATGTAGCTTTCTATGAGTGAAAGAATTTTTGAAATCAGCGCAGTAGTTCTTGAGTTATTTCAATACAAACAAAAATACAAAGTTTCTCTCTTTATAATATTAGTATAGATTGATATTGGTATTCTTTTATTCTAGTTCAAATTCTGCATTGGACTATTATAGTTAACAAAGCTCCAAGCTTACCTGGAACGGTAGTTGAAAGGTAAAAATAATCGGGTCTTTTAAATCGTAATTTGGGCTTCCTTAGACCGATGTCACGCAGAAAACGGCCTTACGCCGAAGCAAAATCTCCGTTTTTATCGCGAACTCTGTCTAATGAAGCCGTAGAGTGTATTGTGTTCTTATATGTGTGCTTGTTATTTAAATAAAACATTATGCCTATTAATTTTATTATGGACAATGGCAGTTTTTTCTTGTTAATTAAACCTTTTGGATATATATTTCGATATTGTATAATACAGACAATTTAATCTGGTACCCACCTCGTCGATATCCTCCGGCAGACCATCAGGCATGGGCTGCGCCTTCATGAACAGCCTGTTGTGCTTGTTGGGGGACTTGGAGAGGCACATCTGGTCAGACTCCTCGTGCACCGTCTCGCGGTACGACACCACAGGGTCAGACTTCTTGATGGGGATGCAGGCGTGGTCTTCTTCCAAGTCCTGGTGATAAAGACATGTCATTTTTCAATTATAAGTCATTATTTTTTTTATTATAAGTAATTTTTTTATAACAGTAATATTTTTAAAGAATTTGGTGGTGGAAATTGTAAAACATACTTTCGTATGATTTTTTATAGTTCTGTTGTTTTTTTACCTTCAGACAGATTTCAAGATGGAGCTCTCCAGCACCGGCGACGATGTACTCGCCAGACTCCTCGTTGATGCACTGCACCATTGGGTCCGACTTGGCCAGTCGCTTCAGACCTTCCACCAGCTTGGGCAGGTCCGCGGGGTTCTTGGGCTCCACGGCGACACGCACCACGGGGGATACACTGAACTTCATGACCTGAAGGAAAGGACATTTTTAATAAAATTTTATTCAGATCAAACACAGAATGAATTCTTATTTTGTTTTTCAAACTAATATTATAAATAGAGAAACTTTGTATTTTTGTTTGTATTTAAATAACTCAAGAACTAGTGGGCCAATTTCAAAACTTCTTTCACCATTAAAAAGCTACATTATCCCCGAGTAAAATAGGCTATATTATTCAATTCCACGCGGACGAAGTCGCGCACAACAGCTAGTTAGATATCTTTTGAGTGAAACTATGTATCTCAAGATTTGTTGCAGAATGTCCATAGAGAACATCCTACCAATCTGTACCAGAGGCTATGCTTTGTGTCCTTTCTGCCGCCGGCGTATGCTATGACAGTTTACCCAGCATCAATGGGACAAATACTAAATATAACATAGATATGAGGGTAGAAATAAATGTTATACTTTGGCTTCATTACACCGAGTTCGCGATAAAAACGGAGATTTTCTTTCGGTTTAAGTCTGCTTTTATCGCGAGCTCTGTCTAATGTAGCCAAAGCATTATAGTAAGTATATTTTTCATGACTACATATTGAAATTCATGGGCCACATCTAGTATACCTTCATGTTGTGCGCGTTCTTGAATGTGGTGATGGTGCCGGTCTTGACGAGGAACTGGTCGACGCCGACGAGACCGCAGATGTTGCCGCACGGCACGTCCTCGATCGCCTCCACGTAGCGACCCATCATCAGGATCGTACGCTGGATTGTCTTCTCGTACAGATCCTAAAAGCAAAGCCAATCCCTGTCTATATGTTGCTACTGAAATTTGTCGAACCAAATGGTACTGTTTGGAACAATTAAACACAAAATACGTCTTTTTAAACTACTCAATTACATAATTAAATTTTTAATTCATATGTATCGTGTGCGTCGTAGCATGCAGTCCTGGGACATGAGGACAGCGGTCCTGTGCAGCGTTTAGACGCACGCGCATGTACTCTGCTTCCCCGCGAGCCGACGTCGTCATTGTGCGTGTGACACGGAGCGCCGCACGCACTATGACGCGGCACGGTGTTGGAGAAGGGGCTTCACAATATCTTTCAAATATTCCTAACTGACCTCTTCTCTCAATTTAACCTTACTGACCTCTCCTCTCAATTTAACCTAACTGACCTCTTCTTTTCCTTTAACATAACTGACCTCTCCTCTCAATTTAACCTAACTGACCTCTTTTTCTTACTTTAACCTAACTGACCTCTTCTTTTACTTTAACATAACTGACCTCTTCTTTTACTTTAACATAACTGACCTCTCCTCTCAATTTAACCTAACTGACCTCTTTTTTTACTTTAACATAACTGACCTCTCCTCTCAATTTAACCTAACTGACCTCTTCTCTCAGTTTAACCTTACTGACATCTTCTCTTCTTTTAACCTAGCTGACCTCTTTCTTTTGCCATAACCTAACTGACCTCTTTCTTGCCGGGCTGGTAATTGGGTCCCATGATGCGGCCCTTCTGTCCGGTGGTGACGCGGCCGGAGAACACTCGCCCGAACGCGTAGAAACGACCCTTGTCGGAAGTCGGCACCATCTTGCTCACGTACATCATCAGAGGTGCTTCAGGGTCACAGTTCTAAGGTACAAAATAACAAAAATGTTTAGTACTGGACGAAATACATTTTACTTCATTCTATTTTTTTTTCCTAATAACAATTCTGTCACATTTATAATTTTGTTCATTCCTCTTTAATCCTTCAAAATATCAACAATTTAAACAATTCACATTTTATTTTTATTTACCAAAATCTTCTATATTACAAAAAGTACGAATTATTGTTTTATTTTTGGTGTCGTATCTCACCTTGATACCCATAGCGGCCTCATCGTCCTGAGGTCCTTCGTACAACATCTCCATACGGTACTTCTGGGCCACGACGGGCGAGGGCAGGTGGATGGCTATCATCTGCAGCAGGGCTTCACCAGCCGGCAACCAACTCCTCATTACAACCTGCACAAGTACAAAAAAAAATTAAACACAAATAAAAACTGTGTTAAATAAAAATAAATAAATATGAAGATGTTTCTAGCATTTATGGGGTCACAAGTAATATAAGCTTGCAACCAATTCCAGAAAGAATTTTACTTTAAGTCCACTTTGACACCCAGAAACTCAGAAAGATAGTAACTGGCAACACTTGGGACTGGTGGGGAAACATATTTTGTAAAATACTGACAGTGACTGAAAGTGACTTGTTCAATATTTACCTTTAGGAGGGCTTTGCCGTCCTTGTCAGTGTCCTCGTGCTTGAGGGTGACGCCGATCTTCTTGAGCAGCTCGTCGATCTCCTCCTTGCGGAAGTTCATGATGGCGGCGAACACCTTGTAGATGGGGTCCAGTACGTACATGCAGAACGAACGCTTGTTGTCGTTGTCCTTCTGTTTAGACCACTTCTTGGTCTTGGCGTTAAAGAAGTTTTCTCCCCATAGTCTATACAAAATATTAATTTATTGACAAAAGACGTTAAATAGCGGAATAATTGCATTATTTTGAAATGGTATGTATCACATTATTTGTTGAAAAATGCCTATAGAAAGCATCATACTAATTTATCCTGAGAATTTACTTTGTGTCCCTGTCTGCCGCTGATGTATGCTATGTCAGTTTACCCAGCATCAATGGGACAAAAATAATTATTAAAATTTCTACTGTTATATTGTAAAGTCTTATAACCAAAATAAAAGTTTTTAGCTTTATAACTTATGTAATTTTATTGCTGGCAACAATAACCTTTAAACACCCTTAACCTACTTAGCTCAGATCCACATACTGTTTGCACAGAAAATCAATAGCCTGACCTACTACACTACATTTTGCCCCATAATGCTTTATTCATACTGAAATCTAGATTTTAATCTAGCTAAAAAGAAAAAACAATTTATATTGAAATACTCAAACATTGTCAAGTTGTCAAATTATACCTGTTCATAAGCTTGACAAGGTCAATCTTGAACTTGTCGGCGTACATCTCAGAGAACTGCTTGAGGGTGAAGGCCCAGCCGTGGAGACCAGACCCGAAGCCCACAGAGCCTTTGCTGGGGTCCACGCGCACCTCACCTGATTAACATATAGTGCAATCAGTTATTACACCAAATACTCTCACCTTCATATAAAAAAGAAAGTTATGGTTTCAGCACTATGGGAAACATCTGAAATATTTTTTTAACTAATGTCATGCTTGTGTTTGTGGCCATTCGAATGTTTAACTGTTTATGTTCCTTGATAAAGCAGTAAACAAATATTTAAATTTATTTTAAGCTATAAACTTTCGACCATTTAATACCAGCATAAAAATAGTTTATTTGTTATTATATATTGATAATGAATGAACAGAATTTAGTATGCAAGCACATAAGCAGGAAATGCAAGACTGTTTGCAGTACCAAGATATGCTATAAGTCCCCGATCAAACCACATGTTTATGTATGTAAAGATATGGCAAATTTTGAGACTATTCTACAATTGTTGTGAGTATTTTTTTATTTATAAATACATTGTACAATTCAAGACTGTGTTATATTATATTTGCCTTTAGGTTTGTTGGTTATTAAATGAATTTAACTGTTTTAGTAAAGTATACCCAAAATTTAAGCCTCCATTTTAAATAACTTTAAAAACCTCTAAATTATCAGTGTTACTCTACTATATTGTGAATGTTTTATACATGAAAACCTTCCTTACGAATCACTATCTATTAAAAAAAAACGCATTAAAATCTGTTGCGTAGTTTTAAAGATTCAAGCATATATAGGGACAAACATTAAAAAGCGTTATTGTTTTATACTATGTTAAGGATAAGTTTACTTAAGTATAGTTTTGTTTGCATTATATTTATTTTAATGCTATGGTACGCTGCACGTGGCGTGCAACGTGACCTTGTCGGTTATCGATCGCCGCCAGTGTGCTACTAATGCATCGAAATACGGTTGATTATGTTATCAAATGTGATATGAATTAGAAATGTTCAACTTTTTCACTTCAATAACGATTCACTATCAATATTGCATAATGTTTTTTTCGCGCGAATGAAAGAAAATGTTCAAAAAAAATTTCAAAATATTTTTATTAGGGATGTACCTATAAAACTTAAATAGCTGTTTTTAAAGTTTATATTGATTTTCCATATTATTAATTAGCAAGCCCCGTGTTTCCTTTTGATCCATGAATAATATGTATTCATACAAAAACATATATCCAAGAGAGAATCATGTTTATTAGTAGTTCGACCCATTTTTCTCATCTCGACGGCTAGCGCGTATTTTGCGTGAAGAATAATGTTTTGTATAAGTATGTTATGTCTGGTCATATAATAGAAATTACATAATTAAACAGTATTTTGATAAAATGGTAATATGTAGTAGCTGATAATAAAGGTAAGGGCAAATTCAACAATGTCATGCCTATCTTATCTTAAAATACTGCAAAATTTCTTGTTAAATGCTTTAATTTAAAAACAATGTGCAAAAAATAAGGGTCATAGTTTTTCATTGCCATTTCTAAAAAAAAAACTATTTTTCAGTATACAAGATCTTTGCAAAATCGTGATTTTTATTTGAAAACCTCAAATCTAAATATGTCTATGCATTTCATATGACATTAATTTTTATAACCACTATTCCAATCGCTTTTCAAAGAAAAAGAATTTGATGAAAGCATATAAATAAAAAACAGGTTGTTACAACAAAAATGTTCACACTTTCCAACTTAGTTACCCTCACTGGAGGGCACAATTTAAAAAAAAGGACCCTACACTGATAAAAGTATCGAAAGCCGTGGTTTAAACTGATGGTAGATAAAATTAACACCAGTATGACTTAGGGTCTTTCAATCTATTTTTAAAAGACCGACAAACATTTTCGCAGTTCCTCTAGTGTTGTGAATGTCCACGAGCATCGTTGATGACTTCGTTGTTGCCGCAGCTTGTTTGCCCCTTCTCGTATTAAAAAAAACTTACCCATGGGACCACCATCATCGTTGTAGGTGGCAATAATAACGTTGACATTTTCAACAATCCTCTGGAATGTCTGGTAGAGTTCCTCAGACTCAAGCTGCAGCTCCAGCAGCGCGCGGTCCATCTTGTTCATGAAGAGGATGGGCTTGATGCGCTCCGCGATGGCCTGACGCAGCACGGTCTCCGTTTGCACACACACGCCTGGTACAAAATACTTAATGCATTGGAATTTATTTTTATACTTTGAACTATTTGATGGTATTGTATAAAATTGTTCAGTTATGAGTTATGGTGCAATTATTGCACAATATATGGTGAAATTCGTTATAAAATTAATGTTATTTACAGAACAATTTCCTTACTTTCACTTTATATCTGTCTTATATAGTGAAAGTATATGGATAAAGAACATTGTGTATTTCATAAAAGTTAATTGCAAAGAATAATGATTTTCCACATTTTATTCCCTAAATTCAAGTCTTGTTAAAAGACTTTCATTCACAAGCTTAATAAATAACAGTTTCTACAAAATAAAAGTCCTTTATTCGAAGTTTTAGCAATTTTGAGGTTATCTATTGTGAAATATATCACATAGCAGTATAAAAAAATACCAGTATAAGTATATAAATAAGTACTTACCGGAAACGCAGTCGACAACCACCAAGGCACCATCAGTAACACGGAGAGCGGCTGTCACTTCCGAAGAGAAGTCAACGTGTCCGGGAGAGTCAATCAAGTTAATCAAGAAGCCCTTTTCAGCCTTCTCTCTCTGGTCAGGGTTCGTGATGAAGACCAGATCCTTCTCTTCGAGTTCAAAGAACATAGAGATGGCACTGTTGAAAAATATTATGAAATTTTTAGTCTTTGTTATTTGTTTTAAATTTTATTTTATTTAGTTATTGACAATCAGATGGCCGTTCTGAAGTTCTTCAAAGAAATTCAGTTATTATGGTAAGAACAATCATCATAGAAATATCAAATTGTTAAAAATTTGCATAATTTTAAAATTTAGAACAAATAGGTAGTTGTATGTGGAACAGCTGATAGTTATTGGCATATTTATGCCTAAAATTTGTTATAGTTTACAAAGTAGTGTAATAACATACCATATGGTATTTATTTGTTTTACAGTGATTACTGTAGAAATATTTCAAATATTACTCACGTGGATTTAATGGTGATACATCTGTCCTGTTCATCTTTGCGGGTGTCTGTGAAGCGAGTCTCGCCGGCTCTGGCGTTCGCGATAATACCGGCTTTGGACACCAGGGAGTCTGTAAGTGTCGACTTCCCGTGGTCTACGTGGGCAATGACGGACATGTTGCGGATGTTCCGCTTCTTGTCCATCATCCCTCTGATCTCGTCTACCGTAAAATTCACCTGCACAAACCAGAAAACAGCTTGACATATTGTTACGCGATACGAACACTTTAAGAGTTTCAAAATGTAATCACGCACGTTTTTTGTTTTTCATTGTTCCGATTTTCACGCGTTTTCGTTAAATTAATAAACCTATTTGCATAGTTCTACCCCTCACAACACATCGACATTTCACCTCACTTTGAAAACGTCATCCGACACAAAGACGGTCGACGTGAAGAAACTAAGTTTTATTTTATGATTTTAACACTAAATTCGTAAAAATACTGATGTAGAATTACGCTAAAACTATACCGCTACACAATTTTAAGTTAAATTATTAGTTTAGGTACTCACCATATTGGATGGTTTATGATTTTTCTGTCAATAAAATATACTACGATACGCCAGCGATGGCGTACGCTTGAAAAAGGCCCCTATTTTCTTCAGTGGCCCGGATGTACCTGCCAAACGTCAGACGACGTTGAAGTCATAGACAATTAGGGCTGCCAGTACTAAATCATGAAAACAACCAATCTTTTAAAAATAGAAAAGTAGTCAAACCTCACAGTTCATACATTGTTTAAAGAGTTGATTATTATTAATTAAACAAATCGTTATTAAAAAAATCAGAAATGGTGAAAAAAATCAATTAAAAATGTTCAAATAATTTTAATGCTGGCTGTATTAAATGTTAGATGGCAACTTTGAACAAAGCAAGATTAAGCTATTCGTCAATAGATGTCGCATAAATGGTATCACCATTTTTCTTAACGTTTTAATTTTTAAGTCTAAATATTCAGAATCAGACTACATATAAAAATCATCAATCTGTGAAAAAAGGTACATAAATTTTTGTCCCTTACAGAGTTTACTTTTAACTTATATTATTATTTAATTTATCACCTCTATAAACAGAGAACAATAGTTACTTCTTATCAAATAAATACTACCTTGTATAGATATCTTTAATTGACAAAATGTTGTGTTCACGGTTATGTATAAATTATCATAACACTATAGCCGATGTGGCAGTGACAGGCAAATTTTGGCGGACGAGCGCTTTTTCCGAGAATCCGTGGTGCAACAAGGGTGACTATTCCCACTAGAACGACGCGGTGTCGCGAGGGTACAATTTTTCTTGGCATTGCCACAACGTTTCGATTGCTTGACCTAAATTTAATTCAGAGAATATTTTAATATTAAACAGGGAATTAAAAACATAGTTAAATAACTATGTTGTATAGAATATAGTTCTTTTTAATAGGTACTCAAATGAGTTACCTATTAAAAAGAACCATATTCTTATTCTTAAGTATCGTTGTTTTAGTAGTTTATTTCATAATGCGTTAAACTGAAAATTCATTAACCGAGTTAAACAAGTAATGAATGAATGTACCGTCGTACTGTTTACACAACAATACGCTTTTATTTTTATAACATTACGCATTGAGAGATCTCAGAAGAGATTGATATCATCCATCGACTCGAGTCCTGCGTGGACCCGTGCCAGAGCTCGATATTGATAAACATACGTTACGTTAATAAAATATGATGCAATGCAGCTTTTTTGCTTTGTTATAAAATTTTCTTTAAAAATACTCTGTAATGTTATTTACTCACAAGTATAACTCAACTTTAATCAGAAAAGGGATAAATTTAATAAAATATTTCATTTGATTACATAAATTGAATTGGTAAAGCTTTAAACGTAAAAAAAAATCAATGAAATGATAACGATGAAAACAAGTGGCGAGCGCTGAATTGCGCTGTTTTTCATGAATCACCGCTTTAAGGCGAACCATAAACAGTTCAAGGTCTGCCTCTGATTATTTTGTCATGCTGCCAGCGATACGGGAAATCGAAACTATCCCTGTCTGTTTTATTTTTCTAACCATATGTTACTTTATTATTATTACCAGTGCTAATAAATAGTTTCCTTAATGGTTATAAAACATAAACTTCCAATAAAATTATAATAAAATGTGTTTTGTTTATTTGAATTTTTACTTATGACTTACAGATGTTGTTTATAATAACGCAAATGGGTTTTATAGGATACTAGGTAGTCACTCAATCTTATAAGAAGTGGCGACTGAAGGGCTTAGTAAAAAGCATCTTATTAAATAAATTGAGAATTACCTCTTGTCTCAATATTAACGTAGAGTACGGTTTCGCTCTTGATTCGGGATGTTCTTTTCAAATTGTAACATGATCCTAGCAAGTTGTTCTAGAAAACATACCAAGGATAGTGAGTTATTCATCCGCCCTGAGTGTCGCGGAGTTGGACATGATGCAAGAGACAACACCTACCTGATACCTACACGAATATATCGCTTGTTTATATTTAATATTTACAAATAATTGCAAGTACCTTTTGTACTGTTTCAGTAACTACTCTTTGTATCGCCTTACTTTTTCCTATATTCGTGTTAAAGTATCGCATCCATTTAATATTAACTGCTGTCGTATAATAGTGACTATTTTTAGGACTTTGATTAAAATAATTAGTAGTTTTCAATAGCTATTTTTAGTTGGTAAAACCCGGTAGGTAAAAAATTGTATAGGAAATTAATAAATGTAGATACGATAACAAGTTTCTCAATTCTTATTTTAATACAAAATAAAATATTTAAATAAATGTTGTTATTGTTGGTGTGGTGCCAGAACGCATGGTCAGATACACCCTCTGGCAACTTTCTGGCGACTACGCTGAATCTTCTGGGAAACACATCTTCTCAGAAACACGAATACGTCGAGATGAGTCATCTCATTTAAATTAAGACGAGTATAGATATGTTTGATTATATTAATAGACATGTAGAAAAGAAATTATTTGATTTTGACATTAACAAATAAATAAATAATACACAGTTGCGTTATAAAAAATGGTTTTTCTGATAAGATTTTACAATATTTTTTTTATTTAATCATAATCAATATCATTCGAATAGTCTTTATCAATAGTTTATAAATAAGTACTTATTTTTTTCCGTAACGTTCATTCATTTTACCTCCTTATAAAGTCATTTATAATAAAAAATAACGCAATATACATATTTAATTTACACGAAAATATTTCAAATAATCTCCTTCTGTTGGAAGACGGTTAATTGTCTCTTGTTGACAAAACCTGCGTGTATTTCCGATTTGCCGGTGAAGTGACTCATAGATCCGCAAACGTCATTCGTTCGCTTCGTAAATTAGTTGAGCCTCGTTCGGAATCACTTCAATGAGTTTAACGAGCGTTGAATGAAATGTGTAAGATATGATACAAGACATTATGCGCTTTATTTCTTATGTTTAAGTGATATAATTGCTTAAAATTTTAGATAGAAAGCGTTTGTAGAGACTAGTGGGACTATTGCCAGGATTTCTCAAAACTGATAATATCGGTGACGCAATGTTATGAAATTGTTCTGAAAAACTATGAATTTTGTTCTAGCCTTTTTATCGAGGTGATTAAAGTTAAATTAAGTAGAAAAAAAAAGTTAAGCTTTTTTTAAACACTTTTTTTTAATTAAGCATATTTTCTTCTTTCCATTTCTATTCTGGTATATGCCTTACTTCACTACGGCTGCATGCGACCTGAAACAAGCTTAGTATTTCAATAAAAAATTAGCAAAACAATTCGATAATTTATTGAAAAGCGAGCAAGTTTGCATTCTAATCTAACTCCCTGAAATCGTACCAGAAAATTGGCACGTTAACAATTATTTTACACAGTATTTATGACAGGACTCAATGATAGGTTTTAAGTTTTTGTTTACTTATAACAATTAATTATATTTAACTGCCAACTTAGTTAAACGAAAATGACGAAAGGGACGCCTTAGATTTTCAGTAAATATAGCAGACTACACAATATTTCCGCCACTCAACACTAGATGGCGCAGTTTGTTCCTAATTACTGTTAATTTGCATTTGGACATCAATTAAAACTGAATTCTCTATATTTTTTGCAGCAACAAAACTTAAAAAACGAATTTAATTTTTTTAATTCTTTCGTCGCTGAAGTACATTCAATTTTTTAATGTGGTAGAAAGAACTGGTAACTAGAAAGTATTTTTTTCATCCCAAAAGCTAACGCTTTTTGCAATTTAAAGTATTGTCTACAAGGTGGACCGGAAATAAAGAACCTAACCTAACCTATTATGCCTTTATGACGTGGGTAATAAGTAATAGCGGTGCATCAATTCTATGAAAATAATTTTTTTAGGTTTTTCGGAAATCATAAAAGAGATAGGATTAATATTTGTTTTTATACACAAATATAATTTAGTTCGTCTCTAAGTAAAAAAAAACTAAATAAAAAAATGATTCATAGTCAAAAATAATTTTAAATTGAAAATAAACATTTTAGTTTGAGGACGACCAGCAACGAACAAAAATATCGTCGACTACAAAAAATTAGCTCGCAGGTGTTGCCGTTTGCATAAAAAAAGAAAAACATTTAATTAAAAAGCAAAGCCAGTCCCTAGCAACAGCCAGAAATTAAAATAAATTTTGTTTTTCTGGTGTTTATGTAAGCTACCAGGTATATTTTATTTTTATGTCAAGGAAGTCGTGTTTTTTGTGTGGTGCTGAAAAAGTTCATATTTTTTTGTTTCTACAAAATGAATTTTAATTCTATGCAATAAAGCCTTTCTGTTTGGAGCACTGTATTAATATTAAATAAAAATATTTTTCTATACAACACTATTCGATCTTCAAAGACAAAACGAGCGCATATAAAAAACATAGATGAATTGAGAATCTCCTCCTTTTTGCAAGTCGGCTCATAATTAAACTGATTAACCCCTTCTTAGTTTAATTAATTCATACTAAAATGAAGAGTAAAATAATTTATTGTTATGTCAGTTTCTAATTTTAGATATTAAATTATAGCTGTATGATGGCTTAAAGTCCGAAGTAAAATTAAAACTGCACAATAATTGCAGTTGAAGGATTTTAATCTATATTTACTTAGTTGTTTGGCTTAAAAATGGCTTTAAAGAGGTATGCTTTATGGGAAATGTGAGCAGAAATGATATATTTAAATAATTTTTAAAGTGCCTGTACAATGTTTTGTTCTAAATTAAGTTTGAATAAAATGAACACATGTCTTATGCAAGGTTATTTATAAAAAAAGATCGATTAGAATCTGCAATAGGTCGTAAAACAAGTGTACAGAGTTGTGAGTAAAACGCCACAAATAGCCGCGGCAGCACTAACGCACGTTTGAACGTTGCAAAAATGAAACAATATAACGCGCGTTTTACAACGAAAACTTAACTTCGCCCCATATTAATTTGTTTGATATGTTATGTTAAGAAACTACCAGCTTACAAAATAGATATATCTATCTATTTTATTCTTATTCTTATCTTATTCAAGCACAAAATATTGTATAAACACATTTTGAGGAAGTGTAACCTTTTGATCCGCCTATAATTAATTTTAAACAAGGAACTGTAATTATACAAATTAGGCATTTTAAAAATAATACGCATTTTTTGCGTTTAAAAGCCGTTAGTTTGAATTGTCTGCACTCAAGTCGAGATATAGTTTTGTCGTATGGTTTATTCCTAGAATACGCACGAGGGCTCCGGAGTACTACAGAGCTTACAAATGATTTAGACTCCTTTCTCAATTTATTTATATAGGTACCTAATATTGCGGATAGAGTTTACAATCCGAGATTTCGAAACAAAAAATATCATTAATTTTATATACTTTTTGAAAGTTATATTTGTCCCTATCTGAAATTGACGTTCTTCGGTAATGTACAAATTAAAAGCTGGCAACACAGCCATTCATTTCGCCTAATTGATTGCGCGTTGCTGATCTAATATCTATTTTGAATACTCGTATCTTACTCACTTATAACCTTCAAATAAATCAATTTTAAATGACTACTTACAATAATTGCTTCAGTTTATTATGTCAATAAATAAGTATTTCCGACAATAATTCATAAATTCATAAAAACGGATTGTTTTAAATGTTTTTTATTCGATTAACACATTTTCAGTAACTGAATACTAAAAAAATAGCAATTAAAAATAACATTTCCGCGTTTATTTTTGTTGCGAAAGATACAATAGATTTTTCGTAAAACGTTTTACGTTCTAAAAATAAGTCTATAACAAGTAAGTAAAAAAGAAATAATTATATTTTATTGAAATAATACATTTTTAAATAAAATTGCATTTAGAAGACTTTTTCTACACTCGAAATAAAAAAAATTGTAAAAAAAACATTAATGTCTATACCTGTCTAAATATTAATTAACTCTTTAACTAAAAATAGTAAAAAACGACAAATGGGGAGTTTAAGTAATTATTCTTTGGATGGTCCAAATCCGCGTAGTATTAAAAACGTCCGCAATAAATCGCGTGGCGCCAGTGTCGCGTGAGTCAGCGCCAGCTCTGCAACGATTTTTCAGTTCATTTCAATCTATTTTAGGCTTAGGAATAATAATTAAAAACCATTGAGGCTTAATTACTTGTAGAAACACTATTGGAGGAGGCATTTTCTTTCATAAATTTAACTAATAATTCATAACTACTCTATTTTTGTAGCCCTACGTCTTCGGCTACGGTTGGGTAAGTGTCGACACATTTTGCCTCCGTGTACGTTACTATTTTTATCAAAATATAAGTTTTGTATTCCTAAACAGGTAATAATTGTCTAGCATGCAGTAGACTTTGTTAATTATTAAAGCAAGCTACAGATCTTTACTTTAAACTACCCTTTTCTAGACCAGTCGAACTGTATAGATCGGCCAACAAATATTAGAAAATCAGAATACTTCTGACGGTTTAATAACTCCGTGTGATGTGAGAGATCCATGATTTATATTAATTGTAGTCTGCTGATATTTATTTATGTAACATCCGAGTACACACGTGTTGCAGAGCGCTGGAGTGTATTTTTGTTACAAGATTTATTTGATTTCAGTATTTTCATAAATATACAGTATTTCAAAATGTAACAAAATGAAAATTAAGAAATTGATCTATCGCGTTTTAAGGTCCAAACTACTAAACTAATAAATCTATACTAATATTATAAAGAGAGAAACTTTGTATTTT
>QDHC01003938.1:427571-453659 GCA_013186455.1 Papilio dardanus tibullus
TACAAAAAAGAGTATTTTAGATTCATTTTATCAACAAATGTAAACATTAGGACCAAGAATTAGCAGCAATACTCATGCCCCCTTATTCCAAGAAATGCATAAAGTACTGCGATAAACGAGGGCCAATAAATCGTCGATTATACGGTACTGGAGGATACTCGGAACTAAATAAGATAGACCAGGAGTCTCATTGGACCAAATTATGTACCATAAGAAGTACCAGGAATAAGGATGTTCTGTATTTTGGAATACATTTAATGAATGTACCAGTACCAAACGTAGAAAGTACTACAGTAATAACGCTGATTCTCATTTCGGAATAAAATTTGACGCAGATTATTGCAAAAATATTATAAATCTTAATCGACAACCCTATTAACTATAGTGATGTATTAAATTTTCCCTTCATGCCTATGACAACGTCTATTATGTTAGCGATGTTAATTTGTCCGAAACGTCTGACCTCTGCTGACCCATTTGCGAGTTACACAACGCAACACGTTCCCTGCCTCGCATGTGGCAACCCTAACCGATATCGAACGACATCATTAAAATATTGCCATATTATAGGGTTTACTGTCCCCTACTACGGATTTTTTGAAGAGTCGAGTGCATGCAAAATTCGTAGACATTTTTTTTTCGATTTTTTTGATGTTTTATTTGGCTCACTAACTTTTGACTAAACGTTTTTATATATAATCTGTCTGTATGTTTGTGGATATGTATGAAGTGTAAGTTGTCATTGGATTCTTATTCCGAGTGTTTTTTAAGAGTAAGTCAGTCTTTTTTATTCATTTGTATGAGAATTTTATAAACATTAATAAATGTGTAGTTAATTCATATTATGTAATGTATGTTTAGAACCGGTCGTCGGAATTACTTGTGGGAAAAACAATAAAAACAAGTTGCTAACGTTTCCGTTACTGCTTTTTATTAGTCTGATATTATTACAATATCCGCTAAATATAAATAAAAATTGAACATATCTATATCTACACTAATATTATAAAGAGAGAAATTTGTATTTTTCTATGTATTGAAATAACTCAAGAACTACTTGGCTGATTTCAAAAATTCTTCTACCATTAGAAAGCTATATTATCCCCGAGTAACATAGGCTTTATTATTTAATTCCACGCGGACGAAGTCGCGCGTATCAGCTAGTTATAAATAAAAATTAAACATAGTAATCCATAAATATATATAGCAAATTATCAACGATTTAATAACAAGAGCCAGCTAGCTACACTACCGCAAAATGGGTGCAGATAGCCTTTAAAAAATGAGGTCAATACATTTTGCAGCGCGAACAATGCTTTGCGGTTTCTTATAACTGTAATCCATATTAAGTTTTGTTTGTGTACAATAAACATTTAAATAAAAAGTTAATTTAAACGCAGAAACAACAAACTATTGTTCCAAGTCACTTCGAGTTTGATTCGAGTTTTGATAGTAGGGTACACCCTAGTGGCAGGGCGTAGGCGCCGGGGCGAAGGCGCCGCGACGTCGCGCCGGCCCCGGGCGCCAGTCGTCTCCAGCGAGGACGGCGGGACGAGCACCGTCGACAATGGTAAAGGAACGCCGGGAGACTTCTACACTAAATTAGTATCAATAAACTATTGAATTATTTGTAAAGGTATTAAAATGACGTATTGTGCATAAATTACGTGCAATTTGTTTTGATGTCACCGTTATTTTGTGAACTCAGTCAGTTTTCGTAAGTACTGACAGTAATACAAGGAGATTCAAATCAGAAACAAAAGTTTTTACGGCGTTTCTTCTTACGGCGAAGGAAAACATCATGAGCAACCTGCACACATCGGCGAAGAATTGCAAAAATATGTGTAATATCACGTAAAAATACGCGCTAGTCTTGGAGTTGTGGAAAATGGAGCCCATCATGACTCGAATTACTAAGAGTCTTTTGTGAATTTCGTGATAATCTAATGATAGGCTCTACTAACATTTATAACAAACTAATCTCTATCAAAATAGGTTCACGTATTGAAAGTTGTAAAAGAATATAATAATTGGGTACCAAACATACTAAGTAATTTGGCTATTCTTTTAACTATTATTACACGAGTTTAGCCGTTAGTTTATGGCTATTCTTATTATAAACATACAATATTTCATAGCATCTCATTTAGCGAGCAATCAAGGAGGAACAATGCATGCAATTGAGGACCAGCGAACGTAAACCTGATTTTATTGGTTACCATAAAACTAGCCTTCGCACGTAAACATCACTCGTTAAAAGCAAATGTTGTCGATGTCTCCGAAAGATTATCAATCCCGACGTTTTCTAACCTGCCTACGTCAATAATAAAGAGTCAGAAAATTGTATAGTAAACGTATGCATACACAAATTAATGTTTAGTAAGTAATTACGACACTTTTAAGCATGGTTATTGCCAGCCGATGATCCATGGCTTGATTTAGGAGGAGGCAGCTACCATTATGGTCTTTTTCAAAATAGTTTACATAATATCTATTATACAGTTTTTTTATTATATAAATACCTTTAAAACGAGTTTAAATTATTTTATTGCCAAATGGTTTAAATTTTTTTTGTCAAATTACAAACGGTCTAAATTACTAATCGGACGGTGACAACTACGACTCTGTATTTATGGAACAAAAGGTTCACCTTGTCTCTGTTTTATCTTCACGCCATTACAAGTAATGGAGGACAGACAGATAAGGATCTAATAAGGATATTTTCAGTTTAATTAACTTGTATACTTTAACGAATTTACGTTTTAATAGCAGTAAAGTCAGAAATTGCTATATTTATTACTTATTGGTGTTATGACTTTACATCAAGGAAAGTTTCGGGTGCTCTGCACCTATCTCCACTCCACTGGGGCGACCTTCTGCTAAATTATTATCGCAATTTATTAGGAAAAATTTAGATGGAAATCCACATTTTTTCTATATAAGTAATTATGATTCTACTTTGACGCTGGTCGCTCATACGTGCTTTACGACCGTTCCGAGGACCTTGTTTACGATGCGACTTTATCTCCACACGATGACCATGAGACATAAAAAAATCCTCTAATATTTTTCAAGCTGTCTTACTAAATCTACGACCAAACGAGTGAAGAATAACTTGACCGTATTAAGTGTATGGAATCCGGAATGTCTTGCTTGGGAATTGCTTCCTTTTCAGACCATTTTAATTTCTTTTTCTAAGGAATCACCATCATCATTATTACCAGCCATTGTCTGCCTACTGCTGTATATGACCTTCCTTAATTCCTTCGCCGATAAGTAATATTTTCCTTTTTTCCTTCCTTAAACACTTTTAAAGGTCAAATCCTTTCAGTTACCGTAAAATGTATATAAAAATAATGACCTCATACGTTTTCTATGTCTACTATTTGAACCGGAATTTGTTCTGACCTTTTGTTTGTCAATCACAATCGTGGACATTGTTTATTGAATACAATATTTTTAAAAGAATCCATAGATACTTGAATTTTTGTTAATTATAATGCGCATTCACTCTATACAAAAGGTTGGTAAAATAATAATAATCAAATTCTTTATTTAGAGAGATTTGGTAATTCTATCTCGACAATAGAATTTCTATTCAAATTATTTAATAATTTAAAAAACTTGTGATTCCTCTTAACACTATTTTGGCCATTAGGTTGAGTTGGCATCAGTTAGTCTACTCGTAATCCTAGTCCCCTTCCCCTCATTTACCTTTTATGAAAGGATGGGAAGCTGTTTTAGCAGGGGAAGGAACGTATTTTCTTTCTATAGGCTACGCATGTGGTACATTTTAACTTGCATGTCTAAGGATCAGCTGTCACATCGTTTTCAGTGAAATTATGTGGTAGAAAAATACCATTATATAGCTAAAACTTTTTAACGTAAATGATAGAAGGCAGTTCTTAAGGAAGCCGTCTTTTTATCTTAATCTGGTCACCTCAGCACGACCTCCATATAAGATCAAGTGCGCTTTAGTTTCTACGTGACGGAGGGGCCGTCGCATTACAATTCATTGAAATATTCAATTCTAATCTTAAATCTGTACCTGGCTGTGGGCTGGTATAAATAAAACAGTAGGTCACCTGTGCCTTGCATCACTGAAGTCGAGAAAGGTATCATAATGTTAATACAGCTAACTCTTGCAGGTTCTAAAATACAAGATAGGAATTCAAAATGGCCGATCAAAAACTTTTACACTTGACAATTAAATTGAACAGTTTAAGTTATGTTACATTCTGATAAAACAATACTTTGTATGCAGTAGTTCTTTTTTCTTTTAAAGGAATAATATATGCATTTATGCAACTTGTAATAAAATTCTAACGATATTAAAGCAATAAACTGTTGCATTTGAATGTAAACTTCGTACTTAACCCACGCCGTGCTTGTACAAATAAGATTATTATAACCTCGCGGAAAATCCTACTACATAACAAAATAACGAAGACTTCCCCAATCCAATATATTTTGTACGATTTAAACTGAACGAATAGATCAATTTACATTGGTTTACTAAACACCGGTTTCGTAATTGAGTGAAAGTGTTTTGACGTTTGCATTACCTGGCCTCGGTAATTGGTTTTTCCGCTATTTTATGCAAAAGTGACATTTGATACAACATTGCATAGTCAAAGTTGAATTTATTTCTCTTCATCGTGTTGCAAACTGCACATATCGGCGAAGAAATTCAAAGATATGTGTGAAGTCACGTAAAATACATGCTAGTCGTGGAGTGAAAGAAAAAGGAGCCGATCATGGGTCGAACTACATTTTTTCATATTCCTTTTATAACGAATTGTGACTAAAATTCAACGATTTATATAGTTAGTAATGTTCAATCAGTACCTATTGTGACCTATTTGCGAAACATAGGTCTTATATGTGAACCTAAAGATTCCTAGCACGTCCCGACTAGTACTTATATGCACATGCATAAAACATGAGACAATTGTCACTTGCGTTGTGTACAAAGGTGCCGCGATAATCAAATCATTTCAAAATGGCACCACAGACAGACACACATTGTGTATATTCAATTAAGTATTAAGTATAGATAGACGATTCGTTCAATATATTTATAAGTTTACTATCTGTTGTGCGCGACTTCGTCCGCATCGAATTAAATAATATAGCCTATGTTACTCGGGGATAAGGGATCGAGCTTCGAAAGGTGGTAGACCTCAGTTATATTCACAAGATTTATTGATATACGATTAGATAGGACTCGTATGTACTACTTATAAGCGAATGGTCATTAGTTATACAGTCCTGTTGTGATGTATCGTTCTAATGATGAAAGATTTTTTGATATCGGCCCAGTAGTTCTTGAATTATTTCAATACATACAAAAATAAATTGTATTGAGAAAAGGATTAACGTGGACAGAAACTAGTCTCACTTTATTGCATCACATATAAAATTGAATTTGAAAACCCTTGCCTAATGCTCGAAGAGATAAACAACTTTTAATCAATTTTTAAAGCAACATATGTATGTTTTTAATGCAATAATTGATGTTTACTTTGCGGCTCGCCTTGACCCGGCCCCTGCCTTTGGGCCCGAGCTGACCTTACGTCTGGCACCTTCTTCGTGCCTCTACACTATACTAATTATAAATACATATTCAACATTAAAAATACGTCAAAGGAATACTTTATACCATAAAGGTACTGGCTGATGTTACACGGTACATTGTAACAATACGGCGAACGTTATGGACCGGGATCCTAAAGGCCACAGACTTCACTTATATCCACAAGCTTAATTGATATACGATTAGATAGGACTCAAGGGACTATGACAAAATCCCCTGCGAGGATATTGTCATAGAGCGAGATTGTGCGAAACTGCCAAACTGGACAGGATATTTAATGCCTATTAGCTTATAGTACGTACAAGTCCTATCTAATTGTATATCAATTAAGCTTGTGGACATATGTGAGGTCTGCCGCTTTCGGATCCCGGTCCATAACAACTTTTAACTTATTGTTTACGCGGGAAATGTGTAACTTTTTTCAGAGAGAATGACGTAATCGATAATTTTATTTTTCAGCACAGGATATACAATAACTGGTAGTAAAAAAATGCCACATTTTCAAAATCTATTGAAATAATATATTAAAAAAAACATAAACAGTTACATCTGATTGAAAACTGATTTAATCGTAAGTATTAATATTTTTTCCATGCGTGAAGGAGGCGACTATACCAATAGTTAGGTTTTTTCTACGCTGCTCGAAATGGAATGCGGGTATCAAAAGCATAGACATTCATCAAAATGACAGACATGGATTGAACTGGCTGGCTGAGGATTTTAATGTTTTTTTTTTATTTTGTTTATGGTACAATATGCTTTTTATAGAGCGGAGTAGCCGTGAAATTGTATGCGGCCAAACGTAATCAAAATGCGTATAACATTTTAAAGGTCCATATCCATTTGATAAAGTAAAGGAGCATACATATTTTAGATTAACAATAAACAATGACAGTTGTAAAATATTTATTCATTTAAAATAATTAATATCCTGCAATAAATTGCCATGCAGTAGTCTAATGCATTATGGATTTATTGCATATTTATATATTTGTACGATCATAGTCGATCTCCTGGAATTCTGATTCATTTTCAAGTGATACATCTGCTATTTATGGACTGTCACGTTTCAACCACGTTGTGGGTCCACGTGCAGGAACACGTTACATTGGTTCTATTGAAAAGGTCCTTTACTCAATGCCTACCAGTAATTGTTATAACAACTATATATGTATTAATTTTATTACTCAAACGAATAAAAATTCCTACGTCTTATCAACTAAAACTTTATTAGTACGGGTATCTACAATGTGAGACATAAAATAACAAAAACAATCTTAATTTTTTTTGATTCTGAAAATAGATTGATTAACATAGGTAATAAGGAAGTATAAAATGTTTGCTTTATTCATCGTATAGGCAGCGTCGAAACATCTCGGCGTAAACAGTGCTGCCAACACAACGGTAATTAATCAAAACAACAAACAGTTTCGTTCAATCGCAACGAAAACAATTACAATGAAAACACGATTAATAATAACTATACGCAGTACATCCGACATTGATAATGAATAATTAATTTCTTTTTTTACTGTGTATATTGCTTTTTATCAAATAGCACTGCTTTTAAATACGCCATTTTTAACGTAGTGCAAGACTACTGGCTTCTTCTCCTTAAGAGTTTCTTTATTCCATAACGATTTTTTACTCAATTATTTTTTTTTAAAATTCAACACTTATAAAGACCTGCATATGACATTGACTAATAGTTTCGTATTCGTTGTCTGTGGATAATGGCGCGACCTCGAGCTCAATGTCAAAAGATTCCAACCTGCTGTTGTCAAAATATTTATAAGCTCATTTTTAAACGTAACTTTTTGTGAATTAACTTTATACATTATTAATGTTAAAAGTAAAGATTCTACTACTAAGCTAATTTATCTATCCTTCATTTCTCTTTGAATTTGTACATTTGCTTTAGCAATGAGAACATTCTATTGAAACAAGAGAAGTCCTTGAATGTTGCGAGGCTAGCGGCGGCTATCACCCACGCCACGCACGATGTTTACTTCCGCGCAGGCACACAGGGTTGCCATTGCCTGGCACTGCCTGAAAAGAAAATAAGAAGTTAGAATATTGTGAGAATAGAAACATTAACTATAAAAGAGTTTTGCTTGGTTCAAAAGGAGAGGAATCAATGACAATACAGTTCATATTATGTCCTAACAGCATGATAGTCATTTTTCGCTACAAAAAATCTTTAATGTAGCTTATTCCGTGTTCTTATTTGCCAACCCTAGTTTTTTATCAACCGACATCTCATTGTCTATTAAAACATCGAGATCTGCATGCGTTGTACCTATTTTGCACTTCTTTCCTCAAGGCTGATCATAGTCGTGTAGTAAAAGCTTCTTAGATTGTTTCCCAATACCCTTCCAGAAAAATATCATACGTACTACGCAATAGGAGTCTTTTAATAGTTACTTGGACAGTTATGTGGTATTTTATTCACACCAAAAAATGCTTTTAAGCTCTATAAACGATGGAATGGAATAGATTCCGTTTTCTTAATTATGTAATTTATTATTTTAAAAAATCCTGATTTAAATCGCTTCCGCTACTGGTGTTCGTAGAAAAAAAATATAAGTCTATTGAAATAGTAAAAAATAACTTAAAGCTATTTTCTTTATTACGCACAAAATTGCGTGTTGATTTATTAGATAAGTCAAAACACGTGAGTCTATGTCTAATCGATAGATGTTACGTTTGACTGCCTACCCTCATGGCTGCCTGCGTGCAGACGTCCGCCAGACCCTCGTACGTTCCCTTTTATTTGGCAGACATAACGTAATTTCAACCCTAACTAGCGGGGACTACCCCTCTGGTTGTGTAATTTCCGTTTCTTTTTGCGAATGTTGTGTTTATCGACCAACATAGTACTGGCAGACATTAAATGGCTAAGTTTTCAGATTAAAAAAATATATTTGTGTATGTAATTTAAAAAAGTAATACGCCGTGTTCACCAAAAGCGCAATCTTGGTGAGAAGAAATAGCAATACAAAAATGGGACAATGCAACGAGAAATATCTGGCAATTCAACACGTGTGCAATAAGTACAAGGAAATGTAAATAATTGTCCGCCATATTTAAAAGTTGCCGAGCGGCGTGCCATAGACAAATGTTAATGTTTTCCGAACAAGGTAGCGCTCGCCCGGATGAATGGAATACGCAGGTGTGGACTGCGATTGTCTCCGGGAAACATGCCTTTGTATGAGAAATAAAAATTATTGTTTATTATTTTATATTTGACATTTTCTTTTGCAATAGCACGAAGATTTATTACGGAAATATTCAATAAAATCCGTATTAGACTGAACTACAATGTCACGATGATGAAACTACTACTATATACTTAATAAACCTAAAACCTTTGAGTAAATACTAAACGAAAAACGAATAGCAAAGAAATGACAATAATACTTAGGCAGTGAAAACTTCGATAACATTTGTCCAGATTAATATTTAATAGCAGAAAGTTCTACGAATCCAACAAATATCTACAACAAAAACCATTTACATTAAAGAACACAATGGAACGTTCCATTTTTGAAAACAAATTATCTTCCAGCCAGTAATAAAAATTGATAAAGTCTAGATGGAAGAATAAATCCTCTTTTCTCCTAATTCCCCAACCTACATAGATAACGTTTGCCTCTTTTACCCTCTTTGGTGTTCGTGGAAGGAACGTAGTGATAAAACTAAAAGCTAAACAGTACGAGCCCTCATTGTTATCAGCCATTAAGTTAAAGTCGAGTGTTTTACGTTACTTAAACATACGTAGAAAAACTTACAGCTACTTCAAAGCGACATTCCAAGGAATTATGATTTAGTAAACGGTTTCGTTCACCTTTTAATAACACATAAATATTATCTAGAACGTTAATCTAACGTTTAGAATTACGTATTTTTCTTTGTAACGAATGTTTATTTAAATGAATGGATATTTGTTTAAAAGTATCACCCGGATCACACGGATTTAGATGAAATTTTGCACAGATGTGGAACTAAGGCTACTAACTAAGTTTTTTTAATTAAACGCAGACAGGGTCGCAGGCGACAGCTAGTACCAAATAAATATACATTAATGTATACTTCTATACAGGGAAACCCGGATAAGCGAGACCTGGATAAGCTATAAACCTTTATAAGCGAGACTCATTCTATGGTCCCGACGAGCTACCTATAGGCGAGATAAACAGATTAGAGAGAAACCTTTATAATCAGGGTCTATACCCTGATTATAAAGGTTTCTACTAGGTTTTGGGACTATTCCCAAAGGACCATTTTCATGAGCGGGAAACCTCTATAAGCGAGACAAATATCGCTGTCCCTTATCCAGGTTCGACTGTATTTGGTTCTGTTTGTGCCGCAAAATGTTTGATGTTACATCTTATCTTTTTTATCTGTATAATCGTTCAACTGACAGAGATAAAGGAGACTAACCGATGATAACCAAAGATTACAAGATGATAAAGGTTGAAAAATCCACTTAACGAATAAGAAACCATAGACTTTAATTTTGTAAAAAAAAATATGTACTTAGCTATTAAATTATGGTTGCGTCTTCGTCCGATTGGAATTAAAAGGACTTGCTTAGTAGCCTGTATTCATTTATTACTACGCCAAAAATACAGCTCCGTTTAGCTGTTTGTGAGTTCTGCTAACAAACATCCATTCGTCCCTCCATCTAAATTTTAGCTTTTATAATATTAGTAAAAATATAATATACAGTCAAACCTGGATAAGCAAGACCTGGATAAGCGATTAACTTCTATAAGCGAGACTCGTTCTGACGAGCTACCTCGAAATGCGACAAACTCTGATTAGAGAAACCTCTATAAACGAGACAAATATCGTGGTCCCTTGGACACTCGCTTACCCAGATACGACTCTATACGAAAATGCTCCAAAAGGTTCATAATACAGTAATTTTGGCTTTGTGCCAAAGAAGCAAGGTCATTGACAAAGATCTCGAATCTCAGCTTTTTGTCAATTTAATTAACGTTAAATCAACTCCAGTGCCAAGAAATTAATGTTTTGAGTACGTGTTTTTTATGTTAATAACGATAATTTTTATTTTTTACTTTAATTTGTAATTATTTAAAGATCAAAATCATTACAAAATTACCCAATTATTTGAGGTAAAGGTTTCAATTATTTTCTTTAACTTTTTAGATACGTTTTAAATGTAAATCGTAATATCAATACATTGTTAATACGGTGACCTTACTTCGGGAAGTCGAGCGGATGTTTGCCGAGAGCGCATCCTTATCGAGTGCTTCTCGGAACACCCGTGAGTCATACGAGTGAGTTCAGGTAGCGAGCGGGATAACCTGTGGTAGGGGACACAATATAACCTCAAATTATTTTTTCACTTCGTGTTATTGTTACTTTTGATGTCTAACGACATTGTTATACTTACTTTAAGTAAAGTTATAAACTTTTATTTTTATATCAGTTGTTATTAGTAGCTTCCATTATATTCGAAAAAAAAAACTATTTACTTATTCAATCTATTACAATAAACATCTTTTATTCAAAGATTAAATGCTAATAAACGAGTTATACAAATACAAGTTTAAATGTGATAATAAAAATAGATATTTTTAATGTAAACAAAAATGGTGTGTATTTAGTTAATAATGAACCTCGAAACTCGAAAATATTGATTCAAAGCCGGTAGCGCTACCTATCGGCGGGCAATGCAAACAGAGGTGTTGTTTTGACCTTAGCGCGAAATTGACGCGAGTTTGGGAAAAAACACGCTAATTTGTTCACCGCGGCCCGGAAAACTAATAAAATGTAGCTTTACAAAGATATATAGAAAACAATTCATGTTAAATGTTGTCCAAATGTAACTTCTTTAAATTTCTTTGCAGGTAAATCTGGCTAGATGCCCCAATCTGTACTAATATTATAAAGAGAGAAACTTTGTATTTTTGAATTTTTGTATTTTTGTATGTATTGAAATAACTCAAGAACTACTGGGCCGATTTCAAAAATTCTTTCACCATTAGAATGCTATATTATCCCCGGGACATAGGCTATATTATTTATTACCACGCGGACAAAGTCGCGGACAACAGCTAGTCACACATAAATTGCGTAGAGCTGCAATAATGTGGACATACTTATATTCAATCCATTTAACATAAAATGAGATAAAATTGATGAAATTACCAAAGTTAGTTGAATTTATGTTTAAGTTAATTCTTAAATTGTCACTTCCAGTAAGTGATATTCGTTGTTTTCCACTGTAATTGGTATAAAGAGGCAACGAACGTAACCCGCTAATGGCCCGGCTAAATTCGAAGGCACGAACTGACTGCATACATTGTTTTTTTTTGCAGACGACCGTGGCGATGTGGCCGTGGCTTTATTACTAGTTAAAAAGTACTGGCACACTTTTACAGATTAAAAAAAACTGTAAAACTGTATAAAAAATGGCTTTTAATGTTAATAATATAAATGTAGTTTACCTAATAGTTTTAAGTTAATTGAGAGATATTGTAGACATATTCAATCACCAGTCCCCTATTCGTCCCCACCGAGGGGCTCGGAGCCTACACCCTAAGGGGTGACTAGACCATAGACAAGCTCACTGGCCCAATGCGGGTCGACTTCACACATACCTTTGAATTTCTTCGCCGATATGTGCAGGTTGCATCACGATGTATTCACCGTAAGAACGTCAGGTAAATGTATGTACATATGAAATTCGAAAATCGAAAAACACATTGGTACATAGCGGGATTCGATTTTGGACCGGTTACAAGTCAAGAGCTAAACCCCTGAGCCACCGATCTTATGACATATTACTTGCTCTTTATTTCTAATTTTTGCAGCATTTTATTAATTAGTCGAACTTATAACAAATGTGCTAAAGCAAAAAAAAACATAAAATTTTATAAGAACCATAGATTATGCTATTAAATCCTGAGACTATGCAATTATTATTTATGGGCATGTCCATACATGTATTAATAGGCAACATAATAACATTATAATTACGCCATACATTTGCCAGGACTGTGAGAAATAAACACAAAGAGCGAAGTTATGTAATTGTACCTACCGAGTTATAGTAATTTAACATTTTTTTTAATTAAATGAGTTTGTACTTACTTTGTATATTTATAAATCGTACTAAAAGTTCTGAATATTCTACTTAGGACTCTACGTGTTAGTTTTTTCGTACCTATTACTTATTTATTAATCAATTTATTACCAAATGACTAGGATTGAACATTGCTTACTAACCAAACGGAGATTTTGCGTCGGCGTAAGGCCGTTTTTTGAGTGACATCGGTCTAATAAGGCCGTAGGGTTAGCAGTTATTAAAGAACATTTTCAAATTATCTAAATTACTTTTTGAAATACAAATTTTGATTGTAGGCAGAAATTGTTATTTTCGCATCCCCTATACAATTTTCATTTAGGGAAATCAAAGCTCTCAGCGGAATTCTATCCCTTTGTTGTGGGCTTCCCCTTTTCAGAAAATAGCCTTTTCCTTTATCACCGATGCAAAAGGAACCGAAATTACTTTATTGTAAACTAGCTGATGTGCGCGTCTTCGTCCGCGTGGAATTAAATAATATAGCCTTTGTTACTCGGGGATAATTTAGCTTTCCAATAGTGAAAGAATTTTTGAAATCGGCCCAGTAGTTTCTCTCTTTATAATATTAGCATAGATAAAATTAAGAAAAAATAGACGTAATAAAAATGTTTATAACTTTAATGTTACTATTTTAATAACAATTAACTTTTTCACGTCGCTTCCTTAGTCGTTACAAGTTAATGTTAGCAACAAGGTCGCAAGCTGTTGTAGGAACAAAGCACACGTGTGGATCAACGTGGTTTCACCTTGAGGAACCACATACACGACGTTTTGAAACGCGCATTTTTTAACGCGCGGTTAAAGAACCTCTACTTTGTTCAATAAACAGCATATTCTCGGCTACTTGCTGACTTTTACGCTGATTTATAAGAAGATCAAAACTTTAAATATAATGGGGCATCAATACTATTTTAAAATTACATCGTAAACTGTGGAAATTCAGAAATTAATTGAAGTAAAATCTTATACCGAGATATTATAGCTTTTATAGTAAGTAATGTAATATTTTAGATTTTATATATTTTGGCGTAATAATAAAGTAAAGATAGTTAGAACGTAATTTTGAACATCTAGTTGATAAACTAACTCGCACTTTACAGACGTACGAGCGTTTAAAAACTGCTAGTGCGTATATGCCTTTAAAGCTTATGCAGTCAGATGTATGCGAGATCAGGAAGTTGATATATACGTGATGCAACTACCATTAACTTTTATATAACACCATAATTTATAATGCACTATAGTCTATGGTTCTTGTAATTATCTACAGTGCGGTCAGACTTGTTTTTATCTTTTAAATACACCATAATACTTTACGTTCGAATATATAAATTACTAGCTGTTGTGCGCGACTTCGTCCGCGTGGAATTAAATTATATAGCCTATGTTACTCGGGGATAATGTAGCTTTCTAATTGTGAAAGAATTTTTGAAATCGGCCCAGTAGTTCTTGAGTTATTTCAATACAAACTAAAATACAAAGTTTCTCTCTTTATAATATTAGTATAGATTACTTAAGGCAGATAATATGTGCCTTATTTGTAGTGTTTCATCTTCCTTATTTACCCTACTGCTTCGTTAGAGCGATGTCACGCAAAAAACGACCTTACGCCGAAGCAAAATTTCCGTTTTTATCGCGAAGTTGGTCTAATGAAGCCCTAGTGTTATATCAATCTTTGTCAGCGCGCACCACAGTTTCATCTTTCAGATCGACCTATCTCCCGTAAGTAGTAACTCTCTTCTTGAGTCTCTCCCCTTTCATGGAGTCTATCAATCTCTTCCTAGACTTTGGTTAGCATTATGTCAGTTATTCTATACACGATTACAATGCAAAAATAAATATTTGCAATATATAATTACAGACAAAAAATTAGGGCACTGTTCGCTAATTAATTAAAATAATATTTAGTACATTGTATGTAGAGGCGCGTTGGGACCGCTCCGCGACCAACTGGGTCAAATGATACAAATTACAATTCGTAGATAATACAAACTGACTAGCAGCAATACAACTAGCTGCTATAGCAAAATAATCTTTAGTGTATTGTAATACGGTCGACGAAGCTAAGTATCTCTGTTATGGGAGTATAAAATTAAATTGGTTTAGGCATTGCGTGAGTCACAATAATTTGCGACGGTTGTAAATTTTATATGCAGTCTATCGTTGACTTTGGTCAAAGGTTTGATTCCAAAGGGTAATAATATAATAATATGCGTTTGATTGATAGAGAATATTTTCTAAAAACTAACTAAGAGCTTTTTCTTCTAAATATATGTTTGTCTTTTAAAACAAATGACCACCTTTTACTTACCTGATTGATCCATAAAGCATGGAATTTGAAAATATTAACGGGATTGTGTTTACGTCAAATAGAAAACAAGAGCTTTTTTTATTATATTAGCGTCATTTTTTTAAATTAGGACTCGATTATTTTCTCATCGAGCTCAATAAGACTTTTAAAAAGTAAATGCTCTCTGCGCCAAAGCACCGTTTTATTAATATAAATTGATTGTTCATTGTAATCATATATTCGGTCGCCAATTGGTTGATTTTATAATTACAAGCTTTTATTGCAATTAAATCGAAATTGTATATTTATTTTTGACGACAATAATTAAACTAAGTGACGTGAGAACTTGTTTAAACCTAAAATAAATTCAAAAACGCTATTTTTGTTTTTTTTTATACATTTTGCAAGCAAGGTTATACCAAGGAGAGATCAAGTGTCGAATAAAAAACGCCCTTGTTATAATGAAAGACGTGGGTGCAGTAAATAATTTTTAGGACCATAAAGTTTTTAATGTTTTCTTATTAGGCTGTAGTTATGATTTGCGTTAAATAACTTTATAATTAAATTGTTGTTGTATTTTTAAAAGAAATGGCATAGATAAATAAGTTTTTAAAGAACATTACACTTACATTCTGCAACCAACGTCAGACTTTGAAGGTGTTCGTGCTGTTTTATTTTTTAATGTAATTAAATGTAAGTAAAGGTATTTGATTCGTGCAGGGTATGGGCTAGGCGGGTCGCCATACGGAGTTTTGTGCAAATGGAACAGTGACATTGTCCTTTCAGCGGCGACTGGGTCAAGGCGCGCGGCCGGACTCCGGCGCCATCTTGCTGCCTGACAACCCGCCATTTTATTCTTTACATATGTTTGTAAATTGCTATAAATGTAACCAATTATCGTAGGTTATTATTTTTTTAATATATTACCTATTTGAAATTTATAACGACCATAGACTTACATAAATATTTGCGTTTAATCTTGACCATAGTCTGTAGAAATTAAAGCGCAGTAAGATAGTGAAGTTGAAATGTTTACTAACTATACGTATAGATCGAGATTTATAAAGGCAAACAATAGATAGCGCGGCCAGTGATGTAGACAAATTAACGTATAATAAACGGGTTTACCTTATCTTATCTCGTTAGGTCTTGTTGATTCTTTCGCAAACTTAACTTTACAATTGAACAGAGTATATTGAACCTTATCTGTACGACGTTAAGGTTTAATTGTTTATGTAGAGGTGGTATAACCGGGTACGTTCGGAAGTAACCTCATTCCAGGCGGTCTGGCTTGCACAATCTCTTGTTCTGGAGTTTTCAGCCTTGCAGGACCGGCTACGGACTTTCTTGTCGCTATAAAATTAATACGCCTACGTGAGAATTTTAAATAATTTCTCACAAAGTATAAAATTACAAAGTCCAATATTATTTCCTCAAGTTTTTAAAGGTTAGTACATTTCGTAGATATTTTATCGTTTTTATCAATTAATATGACGATAAGCTCCGTCGGATACTAAGAAATGGACAACACAAGTGTTATTGTACTAGTACCGAGTACATTATTGTATTTTCTTCGTAAACTAGGAGGAAAAACTTAAACTAGGACACCAGGATAATTGTATAGATATTTTTTCCACTTGATGTGAGTACGTAAAACGATTTACGACAAATTTTAAATTTACAAGTCAAGTTGTACCTGCAAAGGAATAGTAATATCATCTCATAGTATATCATCAGTCTATGTATTAAGTTTTTTTGTGTTTCTGTGTTTTAGTAACTTGCGATTGCATTTGTTTTTCAGGATTGTTACCCTGAAGTACATTCGCCACGAAGCGATTCTATAGCGAACGTCAGAACTGTATGAAACTGCAACGACGTTCGATATCTCACACGTAACAATCACATGACTTATCGAATATAAATGTCAGTTTCATACACTTTTGTTGATTCCATCGGCGATATCGTCAATCGAAAAGTACTATGGATAGCCCCCCAGGTTATTACGAACTTATTATGGATTTTAATTTGTCATAGTCATCATTTGTCCATCTAGACCTTAGATTCCAACTAATTGTTATTTCGAATGTAAATTCCTTGACCGCGCGATGTCTGTGGACGTGACGAGGAAAACCACATTTGAATAAAACCCATATAATTTGTACGATTTCAATAAAACATTAAATCAATACGAACAGATACAAATAGAGGTCAAGTATAGGACTTGAATGTTAGACGTTTATATTTTAATTCTTATTGTTTTGTTAACTTATATAATACTAGATTTCGGCCGCGACTTTAACTGCGCGGAACTAAAACTGATTTATTTCAGATAAGCACTGCACTATTTCATACAAATCCGTTTAAAACCGTTAAAGTGTCCTCCGAATATACGTCCATCCTTCCAAAATTTCGAATTTATATTTATAAGAAGAATATTTATTAATTAAGTATGTAAAAGCAGAAAGCACATTGAATGTTCTAACTCGACGGCTTCATTAGACCGATGCCACGCAAAAAACAGCCTTACGCCGAAGCAAAATCTCCGTTTTTTCCGCGATCTCGGTCTAATGAAGCCATATAGTTACGAATATTTGATTGCCAAATTATTAGAAAGATTTATTTTATAATACAAAGTGGCAAACGAGCAAGTGGCCACCTGGATTTTTATTTATTAGATAATTTATATTTAATAATAATTATTATTAAATCTGCAACAAGGACATCCTTTATTAATAATTTTATCGCATAACCTAAATAATTTAATCATCGTGTGTCGCATATTTCTCGGTAATCGAAGTAGACCGCGCGGCGACGTAGCGTCTCAATAGTGTTGTAACGCCCTTTTGATGTAACACCGACGTATTAATTATTATCGATAAATTATCAATATAATGTAATTCCAGGCACCGGTTACTTGTACGGTTTAATATTTCTCGATAACTGCCCCACCCTATGATGACATTTATGCACGTACTGTTGAGAATTGAGATACAATTTTAAACCGACAATAGAAGGAGGTTAGCAAGTCAATGAGTTTTCTGATTTTCAGTGGCTTTTGTGCAGACACATTCTCTCGAAAACTCGTCTATGAAGATTCCACTACACGCCAAACCGTCTTCTAAATTTCTGGATGCTTCTAGAATGTTCTCTTGTTGATATTGCTGCTTGAAATATATGACGGCATCATACTCAATCTTTTCAATAAGCCGTTTATACACATTATTGCATTCGATTATGAAATGGTAATAAAAAGTACAATATCTTTTTACATTCTCCGTGCCCATTCGTATCATATCAATCGCCATATCGAATATCTTAACAAAAAGCGTCCATTGTTCGCGAGTGTACATTTGCGAGGAGAAAGCGCGCGTTGCCTTCGCCAGTCCGCCCACGTGGCCAACACCAGGTAAGGACCTCTGGTTTCGACTCCTTTATTTGCAATATTTATGGCGTCGATTCTATACGTATAAGGTATCAGAATAATATGTTGTTAATAAATATTTTTTATGTTAAATTTTGATTGTGACTGTACCGTTATTACAGAGAAACTCGGTTTGTTATCAGAATATATTTTAAACTTATTAACGTTTTCTATCTGCATTGTCTAATTTAAAAAAAATAGTTTTGAATGTGAATCTAAGCAAACTTCAATAACATTTACTGTAACGCGTGATTGCGGAAACTGCCCAACGGCACATGATAATGCCCATTCGCTTATAGTACATATGAGTCCTATCTAATCGTATATCAAGGTTTGTGGACACAAGTGAGGTCTGCCGCTTTTGGATCCCAGTCCATAAACAAAATGAGGGAGTTAAGACGCCGCGTGTAATCTTGTCACACGAAGGCAAAACGTCTTGAAAAGGCAAGACATACTGGCGGAACGAATCGATTCATTATAGTCGCAACTTTAATCGATTATCCAAAAAAAGTTAACGACATAATGCCTTTACAATTACGATACATTAAAAGTTTTATTAATCATTATAAAGTACAGAAATGTAATCAAAAGACATCAAATTAATTATCGAAGATTAATTTAATGCATGGATCGTGGAAACGAAAAGGTTACTTTTGTTGGGCAAAACGGTTCCTTGCTACATTTTCTCTCATTCTCTCTCACTCTCATTCTCATAAATATTTTCAAATTAACAACTGGCTGAAAAATATTAGTTATATGGTCGTGTTCAGCGACAAAGCTCCTTATAAAAATCAATTAAAAAAACTGGCTGAAAAGCATTAATGGAATTTACCTATATCTAAATATATCAAGAGGAAACGCTTAATGCTTTTGCTGTTTCAAAAATACATTATAAACCATTAGGTAGTTCAAATGAATTTCCTCGAACTAACAAAGTGGGCAAATAATAAACAAACTACTGTTTATTTTAGGTTATTAAGTAAATACATTAAGGCACGTTGTGCTTTTTAGAACAAGTTTCTTCGAAATAAAAATAATTAGATTTTATCTAGAGGTGTTGCCCGAACTAACAGATTTGATACGATGCCGTAGAATTTCGCTGCCGTTACATGGATATTTGGCCTCTTTTTTATTCATTTTGATGTAATGTTAATAATAACCGATTCAAAATTGATGTGCAGGTCAATGTCCTTCATCAAACAAAATACGCCCACTTCTAAATACGTGCAAGTTGCGCGTCTTTCCAGTCGACGTGTAGGTTTTTTAGGTTATCGCCCCTTGCCATAAAAACGACTCCATAGGAATAAACAAAGGACCAGAGACAAGCAGATCTTTTGTTTTGATCACGTTTTGGCGCGCATTGCCGTTATGTCAAAACGATTTCGAATGTGGAACGTGTCAACAGAAAGTTTTCCGCAATGCAATGAAAACATAATTGTTTATGATTCGTTAAGTAAACAATAAAATTGTTTACGTTACATTGTTGTTAATCGTTTGTTATCTTTGCTTTGTTAACATTATTGGTTTTATTTCAATTTTATTAGGACGTCAATACATTTTAACCACATCTACTTCCACTACGTACTAGGGGACTAGACGTGCTTATTTATATCTATATCTATACTAATATTATAAAGAGAGAAACTTTGTATTTTTGTATTTTTGTATCTATTGAAATAACTCAAGAACTACTGAGCCGATTTCAAAAATTCTTTCACCATCAGAAAGTAACATATTACTCATGGATAGCCTATGGGCTATATTGTTTAATTTTACGCGGACGAAGTCGCGCGCACCAGCTAGTCTATCATAATTAAAGTAGTCGCGGGTTTTCCATTTGAAACAAGACAAGTAAATGAAAAAGAAAATTGCGCACAGCTTTTTGCTTATTGGAAAATTAACTAAGGTAAATGTTCATTACTTGTAGACGTTACAATTACTGGCATTTGTAACTTGCGATAATTTATGTTTATTTCGTCCTCTTGTAACCTTTCCGCTTCGTGTAACATGGACGATGTGAATGGCTGATTATCTCGAACCTTTGCCTTTCAAGCGAAGATTGAATTGGAAAAAAATTGCCTCTCTTGAATGGTGCATTGCAATTTTCAAGCGATTGTATTTAAAATAGTTATAATTAAACTGTTTCGTATTGTAATAATTCTTTTCGATTGATTAAGATTTTTTTGGACTTTTTTGATACCTACTCGTATATAAACCTTTGTTGTGTTTTGTGGGCCGATTTAATTTATTCATATAGGAGTTTAAGCTGTCAATAAAAAAAATAATTAAAAATGACTTTATGAGATAAAATAAATTATCTACCGGGCGTACTTATGTTTTTAAATATTTTCCAAGCAGTTCGTATTACATTAATTCATACTTAATGCTTCTCATATTAAACTTCTAACCTAAAATTATTTACGTAGTATTTTTGTAGAAATATATTATTGGAAATCAATTACTGTCATCGACTAGTCACATTATTCTGGGGAAAACCTGTAGATATAAAATAATCTAAACGGAAAACCATTATATAGGTATACATAAGGATAAAAATATATCTCGTGTGTCTATGCAAATACAATACTTTATTGTTATTCATACCAATGTCTGTAAAAATTAAAATTTACCTAGTCGCTGTTAGCACTCTCTGAGTAACAAAGTTAGGGATAAAAATAAATAATTTGTCTTTTACTTAAGTCCTAAGAATTTTAATATATAGAGATATTTTATAGAATATATAGAAAGTGAAGAAAGTCATTGCGAGTACCATACGTCATATTGACAGTTTGACCAAAAGTGTATTATCCTAAGTATAGTTTCTAATAGGCCACCTTGTTCTGACCTTAAGGTTTTATTTTATTTCTTATAAAAAACAATTATGTACAACATCAGTTAGGTATTATGTTCAAAGCTCAAAAATTCTCGAAGAGGATTTGGGTATGCCCAACACCCATTTGTTAACTTCCAAGAAACTAATTCTTTTTATTTTCGTTATAAATTCTTCGAATATAATTAAGACCGAACCCGAAACGCATAAGCAGTACGTTGATGAAATATTTGGAGGGAGTCAACGACATCTGTCGGTGCGGGGAGGACTAAAAGAATGGCCGCCATCGCTCATTGTCGAAGAACGCAGGGAGTCTCGCTACTCTGAATATTTTACAAAAAAACACTCACGACCGTATAGAGGATTGGTAGTCAAGATTGATAACTATGCATCCATTAATAAAAGTTAGGAACACATCGTCCTAGAATGTTCATACAAACATCTTATTAATTAAAATGTTTTGCAATGGAAATTGATTGGTAGTTAACCACTTACCTGGTCAGTCGAATCTATACTTATAAAAGTCACATACTTACAATTTGTTAAAAACTTGCGTGGACAAACGCAAGATGTATTATAGATTTAAATTTTTTATCAGGTCTATCGCCCTGGGAAGGACTAAAATAAGTACGTACTTTGGACAGTAAAATATATAAGTGTTTGGGAAACAAAAGTGAATTATTTGATTATGTAACAATATATTATGTTTTCGAGGGATGTAAAAATAACACAAAGACGCGTTTGCTTCGCCCTCGACTCGCTGACAGCAGCTAATGAGGTAGTCGACAGGATAACTGATAGCGAGAGGGAATGTATGCAGATTAAATATTATAATAATCTTCAGATGTAGCGTTTATTGTTTTTGTTTAATTTTTAATTAAAATATTCAGTTGAGACTTATTTAGATTAGTACATGTTGGTTAATCAAAACAAAAATATATTTCAAGCATCGTATAACCAAATATAACAAAGATTCATAATAATGCTGTCCGATTACAAAGATCAGTTTACAAGCACATACATTTTTTGTGCAAGATAAATGAATAAAATAATATTGAATTATGTTGTGGTACGACACGACAGTGCGATGACCCGCGGTTCATTACTCCCCAAACATGTCGCGCGCCCCGGGCCCGCCTGGCCGTGCTTAATCGCCGCTAATTCGGACAATAAGCGACCATCCTATGGTGACAATGTTCAACGCTTTTCAAGGACGTCCGGGTTTAACTGCAAGCTTCACGACTTCGTGTGTCACAATAGACAATTTTAGAGTAGCCCAAACATTTCCTCTCTGTTATCTTATAATAGAAGACAGTTATCAATAAAATTAATGTTTAGAATCGTTTTACGGAACGGACTACAATTGGCATTTTAAAAAGTTGTGGCAAAGCAGAACAATCATCTCTTCTATCTGCATTGTAAAGAATATATAAAAAAGAACTCATTTTATTAGAAATAAAAAGTAGACGATTTATGGAATAAAAAGAAATATGGTTACCCTACACTTAAATAAGTTACATAGTACTTTATGTTATTTTAAATTATAAGAATAAATGATACCAATTTATTCAATTTAGTTACAATAGAATAGAATAGCTCGTATAAAACATGCAGGTCTATATTAAAACGAGAAGGAGCAATTAAAAATTAAAAAAAACTTAAGACGATTAAAAGTAGACAATTAAGAATACATTTATTACAATGAGATTGTAGATAATTATTTTTACAGATTACTTAAAAAAAATTGTATAATGTGTTCTTGTAAATATATTTATACTGATAAGAAAAATGAGGTGTTGGTTTTTTTATTTGCATTTGCATTTCAATACTCTTCCCAGAAATTCATTTGTGTTTAAACTTGCTTGTTCTGCTTCTGCTTTTAATTAGTTATTGAAAGTTAGTCTCTGATCTTTATTGACTTCGAATTTAGTAGGAATCTTTTCTGACTGTCCTAGAATTGAATTAAAAGAGGAAGTAGATTTTTCCGGCGGAGGGGAGGCATAGGGAGAGGAATAACTTGCTGTGCGTCTCCTCCTCCGTACATTAAGGGTAGGTAACGCATCTGCAATTGCAGATGTCTATGGGCAGCGTTCGCTTCGCTATTTCAGCGAGTGCAGGTGGCCGCTTGCTCGTACATTTTCACACCTTTATCCTTGAAAACAGATAAAGAGGTAAAAACCCTTGTTTGCGTTTTGCTCGCGGCGTGTCGTGTGCTATCTTATCACGTAGTTCTTTGTTAAAGCATGTCGCGAATACACATATGACAGGACTCAACAAAGATTGCCGTACAAAATATTAGTTGATAAACTGTATCCGCTTTATAAAGAAACGAGAATCAGCGTTATTACTGTTATACTTTCTACGTTTGGTACTGGTACATTCATAGAATTTATTCCAAAATACAGAATATTCTTGTTCCTGGTACTTTTTATGATACATAATTCGGTCCAATGAGACCCCTGGACTAACTTATTTGGTTTCGAGTGTCCTCCAGTATCGTATAATCGACGATTTATTGGTCCTCGTTTATCGTTTCGTCCTGGTACTTTTTACATTTTTTCGAAAAAAGGGGCTATATGAACAAATTACTGTTCAAAAGAACATTTTCATTTAGATTGTGGAGTCGTGTACATTTGCAAAGAGCGACGTCCGTATCCGACAAGCGCGCGAAGACAAGGTTTTTTGTTCAGCCAGTAATGAAATTGTAGTGTATTGTATTCAAATGAGTCCGTGTTCGCAAAGACAACTCGCATTTGAATTTCGAAACGTCTGCTGACAAAAAAAAATACAGGTTAGAAAAAAAAACGCGGCAAACCAATCGGAACTCTAAGCCATAGAATAAAAATTTGAATTTTGATGCAGACTAAAAATCTTTGCACAGACAATGAGACGAGGGTTGTGCAAATTGGTTTATTTGTTTTTTTTCTTTTTCCGATTTAATTTAAATAAATTAAAATAACTAAATAACATATTATCTAAGAACTTAATGAATATATCTTTCAAAATAAATACTTCTAAGAAGTAAAATTAGATAATGAATTTTAAGTAATTAAAATTGAAATTTTACCAATTTTCGTTAAATAAATATAAGTACGTAAGCTTGACTACTGACGCTGCTACGACACTAGTTCCTGCTCATTTCTTAAAAAAAAAAGTCCCCGGACTAATCTAGATTCGTTTCATGGACTAATCTTTGCTTTAGTTTAACTAGTTCTAACCAGTTTTTCTACTCTCAAAAACCTTTATAATTGTACATAGATTATCCAGAGCTACGCAACCGCGCTGTCAATTCTCGTTACATCCATGCGTTATTGTTATTTTAAAATTTATAGGCACACATCTAGTTTGCTACAGACACGTTGTCTAATTTATATTTAGACACAAAGAAATCGACTTGGCAGCTGTTTTATTTCGGCGCGAGCGGCCGACTGCGCGCCGCATCTATCTTTCAGGATGTTTCATACAAATACATTCAATAAATGCATCAATAGACAACACGAATCAAATTGTATTCCAGTATACTTGTTACCTAAAGCCTTGTACGCACCAGAATAGTATGTTAGTCGAGTAGCAAGCAGCAAGTACTCGAACAAAGGATTTACTAATATATTCTACTAAAATGTTGCTTTTCGGACACGTTTAGTTACTAAACTACTATCCCAGTGCGTAGGTTTAGGCTTAAACGAGTCCGAAAAGTAGTAAATCCTTGGTACGGATAAATGCTACTCGATTAAAACACTATTCTGGTGAGAACAAGGCTTTAGTCTAGTTTGACACGCGTTTGAAATGGCTTCAGATAATATCGTATCCACTAAAATTACGAAGTATATACAATACTTGCTGTCAAGACAGGTTTAAATTTTTTTCCTTTATTAGACCGACATTATTTCTAACTATATAAATTATTATGAATTTTTACCACAATTATGACTAATCAATACTTACTCATTAATAAAACCCAATAGTGGGGAAAATTTAACTTCTACTTATTTGCTAAATATAATGTGAATCTGTTCCATAAAAGTGCCAACATCCTAATTAGTAGAGGTTACTGATTGACCAATATTGCAGACATAGGTACAATTTCTAGCTTCTAATTAAATCGTAAAAGATTACTTAGCACAAGTGTGGATCTTATTTGGAAGAATTAAGAACTATCAGTAAATTATTTCATCTAAAATAAACATTTAAAAAAAACAATTACCCTAATGCTTCTAGCATATATTGAAGCTCTAAGGTTATAGATTACTGAATCGAATTTATCGATAATTATGTTTCTTAAATAATGTTTATCAGAAATGTATGATCATGTTTCAATAATAGAACATGTCGGAACATGTACACTCAATTTCACAACATGTGTTAACATTTTACCACTTACTTAATTATGTACAGTCGAACCTGGATAAACGAGAACTGGATTAGTGAGAAACCTTTATAAGCGAGTCACTGTAAGGTCCCGAAGGACGATTTCCTTAAGCTAGAAACTCGGATTAGAGAGAAACCCCTATAAGTAAGACAAATATCGCGGTATCTTGGACTCTCGCTCGATATTATTATAATCCTAATATATTAGAAGAAGCGGTCCATAAGATGTTTTATCGTGAAATAAATTTGAAGATAAAATTAATGTAAATAAATTGATCTATTGCATCATACAAATATGGCAAGAGATTCTAATGACGGTTATAAAAATTAATTATCATTAATAATTACATTAAATTTTGTTTTGTAATAAGATACTTATGAAGCAATAATATTAATGTTATAAAGAGAGAAACTTTGTATTTTTGTATGTATTGAAATAACTCAAGAACTACTGGGCCGATTTCAA
>QDHC01003938.1:457318-480047 GCA_013186455.1 Papilio dardanus tibullus
CTACCCAAGTTAGGGTGACTAAGCCAGTCAACCGTGGCCCAGTAGGGGTTTAGTTCACACGTCTTTGATTTTTTGTAGCATGTTTTCCTTCAGCATAAGAAACTGGATGTGTACATTATGATTTGGACCGATCAAATTGTCGACAACTGCGCAGATTCTAGTCCATTCGTAATATATAGTAAGATTGACTTTAGGGTCATTTTTATTTTTGGATGGTTACCTAATGTGTATTATAACATTCATTTGTTATTCCATTCATATTTCGTGTGAAATAATTTTGATTACAAGTTATTTGTAGATATGTTATCTTCTTGATACATTGATCAAATGATATTGGTACAAGGGTCAAAAATTATTTACTTTTTACGCTTAACTGATATAATTTTGTTTCGTACCTAAATATGTTTACAATAACAATTATTTTATCAAATCTGTTAGATAATTTTATATAGTTTTATGAGTGAATTTTTACTAATGCGATAATTAGCACTAGTTTTAGTGTATTTTAAAGCTTAGGTTTTATTTTTTTACCAAAATACGTGTAAAAATCTGCCCATTGTGACAAGTTGCTACTTCGTAAGTACACCATTTTTGTAGTTGCTAACTTCGTATTTATAATATTTGGAGGTGTATAAGAAATGAAATTAAAAAGTAAATGGTATAATAATGTTCATAATTTATTTTCTCTTCCTTCAGCTTCCTCATACAATATGTATTCAGTATAAAACAATATTCTTTGTTAAATTTATAGAAATATATTATTTTTAGTATAACGGTTCTTTATTATTTATAAACTTACAAATTATTGTTAACATTCTGATGAATCTTTTTGTATAAAAATAATACAAGCGGGCTTCGTTTGCCGCGTCCAACGTGGCGCATGTGGTTGCGCGCGCGCGCGATGGAGGCGGCAATATCCCTTCATATAGTCTATAACAATTCAACTTGTTAATTGGTATAATATTACTTACAATAACCTACAGAAGACAATGGTACAGAACAATCCACTGTAGCAAATATAATGGTAACAAAAAACAATAAAAACACGTAGGCTTCAGTTTACAAAGCGTAGGCACTCGAGATTGCTACTTGATCCTAACACGCACATTCGCACCAATAAATACATCGCACATTCACTCGCTCCTTCTAAACAACAACGAAATGCGCTCACATCACCACAAATATATTATATCGGACGGCCTCAAGTTTTAAGACCTCTCTAGAGCACCGGGTCAGTTCAGACAACATTACACTATGTTTGTCATTACTCAGTTCACACCGCGCTTTGCACTCTCACTCGCACAAGGCACGTGTCTGTCTCACACTCTGTCAGTCTTTCACACAAATGTTTTAGTCGCCGACATTTACAACTTATCAGACAAGCGAGGGGCGCCGTGGTCCTGATCAAATATTAACCTTGTGCAACGAAACGTGATTCGGAACGTCCGACTGCCGAACACATGGCCACCATTCCGCGAGGGCGGCGCAGGCGGAATTTTAATTAGCAGAACATCCGCTCGTGACTGCTGCCTCGCGCCGTTGCCAACCGTACCCTACGGCCGTCCCTTTCCCACTCGCGGCGACGACATCGCTCGCACTCGTTCTTTACTGTTTACGACACCTTGCATCTGTTTATCGTGTCATTTCGTCGAATTTGACAAAAAAAATAACAAATTATAAGGAATTACAATCATGTAGATAAGCATATTACGATCAATGGAAATCCAGTTTTAACGAAAACAGTGCGGCAACATCGCCGCAACGGGAAATCGGGCGCAGGAATGGCAACGTCGCGTAGCGCCGTCAGTCTACAATCGAATGAGTGACGTTGCACGATTATCCTTTCTAGTTTCTACATTATTCTAAATGAGACCAACGCAATACTGATACAAGGAAAACTGTAACTGCGACTTACTACAAAGTTATTACTTGCGCTCGCGATAAGTACGTTCCAAAAGGCGCCGCGCTGAAAAGCAGGGGAGCCTTGGGCAGAGGTCTCGACTTCACTAGCACCCTCTCACTCTCAAACTTTGACACCACAATCTTTAACTTAGCGTCACCTTAATAACTAGAGTTAACTATATATTACACAGTAAAATTAAGATCACAAAACGCTTTGTATGCTGCGTCCGAGCGGGCGCGACTAGCATGGAATGTGGGGGAGCGGCGACGGCGGCAACGCGCGCGCGATCAGAACTGCGCGTCAATGTGGCAGCCGCCGTTCGCGTGCTCCAGGACCTGCTGCTTGAGCCGATGCACGTGGTCCTTCAGTTTCACTACCATCTGCGCCAGCTCCGCGTTCTCGCCCTTCAGCAGCTTCACCTTCTCTTCCAGCTTTGAGATGCGTTCTAGTTTCCGCCGCCGACACTTGGATGCCGCCACTCGGTTCCTCTGTCGTTTGCGCTCGAGCTTTATCCTCTCCTGGGTGTCCATGTCGATGGGGGAGAGAGGGGGCGAGCTCGAGGCGCTTGGCACGGTCTGGGGCTCGTCCTTGACGACGGGCGTGGGGTAGCGGTCACCGGGCCGATCGAGGTCAGCGTAGACGCGTCTCGGAAGCGGCGCCGGCTCGCAGTGGCCGTGGTGGTGCAACTTGTCCAGCGCCTCGACGAATGGCCGCGCGTACATCTCCTGCTCCTCGGTGGGCGCGGCGGGGGGGAACAGCACCGCGCCGCCCGGCGTCGGCGTCGCCGTCGTTATCATGCCGTTTTGAATTATCAGCTTCTCGAGCTCCGGAGAGCCAAGTTTGAGGAGCTGCAGGTCCGGCGAGGACAGCACGGGCGCGGAGCTCCGCAACCTCTTCCCGCCTCGTCCGAAATCCAGATCTAATGTCAGTGTCCGTTTCAGATTTTCCACTGGGCCGCTGAGGGGATACTGCTCGTCGTAGAAAGTGGTCTCCATCCCGTGGCCGGAGTGCCGAACCATGTGTTAGCACTGAACGCCTCGGTATCACTAAACTCACTGCGCGGAGAAAACTTTCTCGTGCGACTGCACACGTCCGACGCACTCAACGTTCCACTTGTTTCTAAACATTGTTAAGAAACAACCACTGCTTTTATTCCATGACTCAGATAAGCTATTTTTGGGTGTAGCGTGATATTGTCGCGCGCTCATTGGAGGAATATGACGTGATACTCGCAGCGGCCCGCGCGCCATTGGTTGTCGGTATCGTAACGAAACGCGAGGCCACAGCGGGCTGTTTACGACTTGGTGCGATTACTGAGAATCGGCCGGCCCGTGTCCATTGTGTCGCCGATAACGAGACGATATTGAAATAGAATAATTTACCTTATACTCAAACATGTTACATAAATATTATTATCATTTTATTTATCATGTGTATACTTTAAAATTATGTCTAAATATCTCCAAAATTATATCCAAGTCTGTGAAGTAATTTAAAAATCAGAATCTTTAAAGTGAACCTACCTAAGTCAAGTGTTTAAAGTTTTTGTCTCTTCGCCCAACTTATTCTATAAACATTTTGAAAGCAACAACGACTTAAATTTTGCTACGATTGAGATGTTAAAGTCTATATGAATAACTATGTACATGGACATAAGCATAAATTATGTCAATTTGGTGTTATTGTTTTTGCACTTATTTTTATTGTTAAAACCCTCTGATATACGTAACAAAGGGAATACCACCATATTATATCCAATTTTAGTCTTATAGATAATCAAAATCATTTTAAAACATCATCTAATATAATTTGAATGTGCATCAAGAATGTGGCTGAAGTAAAAAAATAAATAAATGTATATTTTTATGTTCAGTGGAAACAAAATGAGTTGGGGCGAAGCGGAGGCGGGGTAGCCGCGCCGGACAGGCAAGGAAATATATTCAAGCGGGGAGGGGGGATCTCTGGTTCTACAAGTGCGAACGGCCCAGATATATGTCTCCATCTCTTACACCCATCAGATAATTCCAGCAATATTAGAAGGAAAACAAAAGTGCATCTAAATATCTTTTGTTTATGGTTTTTGGGCGACCGACGTTATTTTTCTTTATTATTTTTTTAAAATCCTTTAATATTGTAAGTATTGTCTAAGTATTTATTTATCCACACAGAAGTACGAATTCGAATTTGTGTTTTTTAATTCACCGTCCATGATATTTTCTAAATAAAACTAATTATTTAGGTCTATAGTTGAAAGTCTAAAGTTATTCACAAATTAAGTACAACATTTTGCACTTAACGTTCCTTTATTTACATTAGCTTATCAGTATTATTTTGTTATTGATATCGTGGTCATGTGCTGCCATCTAGTTATTAAGTTAAATGTAAATCCTACTCTACTGAACACTAGATGGCGCTGACTGTTAAAATATACTCTCGTCGCTAGATGGCGGTAGCTGTTTTCTAAGTTTTTTTTTGTAAGTTGTCTTTTGATAAATTATTTTTATTATAGCAACAGAGACTTCATGCTCAACGTATTAGCAATAGTTAATGCTGCCATAAAATATTTTTAAAAAGGTAAAATACGTTTTATGCTTGGAAAATAAAAAAAAATCGTAGTCAGTCATATTGATTTTTTAATATATGTACAATGTTTATCTGTTCACTTGACGGTGACGGAGACAATCCTGACGTCGTCGTACGGCTTGTCCGTCTTTGGGTTGGTCTTGAGGTTGCCGATGTTCTGCACCACCTCCATGCCGCGCACCACGCGCCCGAATATCGTGTGCTTATTGTCCAACCACGGCTGGAATATTAAACAATTAATATAACAAAATTCTACTATAAACTACAAAATAAAATGTTAAATTGAATTTTTAACTGTTGTTTTCGTAACCCTACGGCTTCATTAGACCGATGTCACGCAATAAACGACCTTACACCGAAGCAAAATCTCCGTTTTTATCGCGAACTCGGTGTAATGAAGCCATGAGTTAATACAAATATGTACAATGCTCAGAGCCAACTTTCTCATACTTAATTTATATTTCTTTCTAATTTTCGATGTTATAGACATAATTATTAAATAGAGACAAGAGTGTGATGAATAGAAAACGAGTAAAACTGTGTGGGCACAGTGTAGACATAGTCCCCCTTATTCCGAAAAAATATATAAAGCACTGTGATAAACGAGGACCAATAAGTTTATTATACGATACTGGAGGACACTCGGAACTAAATATAGAGCAGGGGTCTCATTGGACCAAATTATGTATCTTTCGTATTTACGAAATAGATGCGAATAAATGCGAAAATTTGAAATTGAAAATTTGTATTTTGTTAAACTTTAACAAGTATTTTTGTTTAATAAATACCGAATTTACCCTAATTTTATAATTTCGAAAGTATAAATGCGAATGTTGGCGACGGCTTAAGGAATGCCGCCTCAAGTAGTTATAAGAGCTGCTATTGTATTCATCTGGCACCTAGTGTAAGACCTCATTGTTATCGATTGGCATTTCTTAAAAATATACCCTGAGTGGCCGCTAGAGGGCGAAGTTGTTTATTGGCCCTTTAGTGGTGATGAAGGACGAGGGATCCGTACAAAGAACAACGGGAACAATGGAATAAAGAACAACGATAACAATGGGGTCACTATTTCAGCTTAGTATAAGAAGTAGTCGTAAGTTAAGAGAGACACAGTCCTAATAATAAAGGCAACAAGTAGTCAGCCAAGAAGAAGTTTTTAATAATTTAATACAGTCCACTACAGCGAATTTTCCGTGCCTCTAATCATAAGAAGTACCGGGAACAAAGATGTTCTGTATTTTGGAATACAAATTTATAAATGTACCAGTACCAAAAGTAAAAAGTACAACAGTAATAACGCTGATTTCTCGGAATAAAGCGGATTGTGTGCATAGTGTGGGCTATGTATATACTGACCGTGGGCGCGAGGGTGATAAAGAACTGGCTTCCGTTGGTGTTGGGTCCCGCGTTGGCCATGCTGACGGTGTAGGGCCGGTCGTGCTTCAGGTGCGGCTTGAACTCGTCCGCGAACTCGCCGCCCCAGATGCTCTCGCCTCCCGTGCCCGTACCTAACACAACACCGGTTATAACGACCTCGAAATTAATGTCAATATTCAGTCATAAAACGTATACCAATAACTTATTTTAATACTGTGTGGCTTCATTAGACCGAGTTCGCGCAAAAAAAATGAAGATTCTTTCTCGGCGTATGGTCGTGACATCGCTCTAATGAAGCCTTAGGATTATAAAAAAATATCAACCCTGGTTTAAACCTGTCCGATCCAATGTAGGTTTAGACCACGTTTTGTAATAAATCGGATACAGTTTCCTGGAATGTGTTTTTTTGAATACATATAGAATAAATGGGATTACTTCGAGGAATTCATGTAAATTCTTCAACATATTTAACTACTCAGAGTGGTATGATTTTAAAGAGTCCTACTATAACATTGTTTTACTAAATCTACTCTAAGCATATTTAATGACCATATGCTACCGTCCCTTAGTGTCGATTTTCTACAAATCTACACTATATAAATCCTTAGTGACCATTTAAACTATGAGTGTCAAGAAAGCAATCCAAGGTAATCTATACTAACATTATAAAGAGAGAAACTGTATTTTTGTTTGCATTGAAATAACTCAATAACTGGGTCGATTTCAAAAATTCTTTCACCATTAAAAAGCTACATTATCCCCGAGTAACATAGGCTATATTTTTTAATACCACGCGAATAAAAGTCGAGATGTTGAAAAAGGCACCGAACCGAGTCGAAAAGGACTGCAACGACAAGGTTGAAAACTTTAAATTAAAGAAAAGAAAGTCGCAAACGACAACTAGTTTTTGTTTTAGTGGAACACCGCGAACTTTCCTAACCTTACAGCTTCGTTAGACCGACCGGAAGCAAAATCTCTCATTTTCCGCGAACTCGGTCTAATGAAGCCGTAGTGTACATGCCTGTAGGGTCTCCAGTCTGCACCATGAACCCTCGTATGACCCTGTGGAAGAGGTGTCCGTTGTAGTATCCGCTGCGCGCGAGGCCGCAGAAGTTCTCCGCGGCGCGCGCCACCTCGCCGAACAGCCGCACGTGGATGTCTCCCAGCGACGTGTGCAGCACCGCCTGCTCGTAGATACGCTGCACGCCTGCGGCAAGGGAGTAGGCAGAGATTATTATCATCCCCCCATCGTTATACTGCTCCCGTAGAGCGCAGCAGGTTTCTTCTACCATGTCAGACGTCACACCATATTTTAACATATCACCTTTGAAGCAATCTATCCATCTCTTCCTGTTCGCGCCCGATATGCGGACAACCCTACAACGCCGCGGAGCCGCGTGCGGGATGGCAACACAGAACTTCACTTCCCTTTTTTTTTCTGTCTTTCCTGCTGGTATTGCTAATGCAGCATCTTTGGTATCTTTTTAGTTTCTTTTATGTTATTTATTTTATCTTCTAACTTTTTTTTAATCATTATTTGTTTTTGCAATTAATAATATTACAATTACTTCATAATAACTATAACATAATATTGAAGTTCACTTCCTTTCACGAGCGGTCGCGGATGCGTTCGCGCAACATTTTTTATTTTATTTATTAACAACATATTATTCTAACTTTGTGAACTCCAATAAACCAATTACCCAAATCAACCATGTTTGGCTTAATCACCTACACGTACTCGTGTATATCCACATTCATATTTAACGCTCTCCTTGATACTCAGGTCCTTTTTACTGGTTGTAGGCAGATAATATTATGTTATTCAACATTTATCATTGGTACTATTCTGTTTTGGTCTTGTATATCGATAATGTATTTTTGTATAACTCAATAACTGGGCCAATTTCAAAAATTCTTTCACCATTAGAAAGCTACATTATCCTCAAATAACATAGGCTATATTTTTTGATACCGTGCAGAAGAAATCACATACAACGGCTAGTCTAAATACATAACATTAGCTATACTTATTTTACAACATCTTGACGGCAAAATTTTCACAAATAACTAAAAATAAAAAAAATATCGTAATAGCCTTATTTTAAAACTTATTTTCGACTTTCAATTAGAAAAAAAAATACTTTAATCTTAAATAGTTTGTCTATAATTACTAATTTGATGGAAACCCTTTACGATACCTTGTCCCTCCGTAGCTGATATGATGTCTTCTTTGGATGGTTTCTCATTGAAGATGTCCCGGTCAGCGTCAGGACTCTTGACATCATCAGGCGAGCGACGGGAGAACATGTAGAACCTGTTCTTGCGGTACGCGGTGCAGAACAGCGTGGGGTCCGTCTTCACGCACAGCAAGCTGGGGTTCTCTGACCCCTCCATTTCTAAGGTTGTCGCTACTTTTGATTGGTTCGTACGACCCTGAGGATATTTGTAAAGAACTATGTAGCTTTAATTACATTTTTGTCTATTTATCGTGAATAATTGCTGTAATATTTTTGTTAAATTAAATTAATTAAATCATTAATTAATGAAGTAATTGAAAATTATTATCGTTAATAGAAACTTAAATTTACCAGATATAATTTTATCTGTTTTATTATTATACAGTATGATTTTTAATCTGTCCATTGAGAATCTATTATAATTTATGATACTACTAGTTGTTGCTCGTGACATCGTCCGCGAGGAATTAAATAATATAGCCTATGTCACTCGAGGTTAATGAAGCTTTTCAATGATGAAAGAATTTTTGAAATCGACCCAGTAGTTCTTGAGTTATTTCAATACATACAAAAATATAAAATTTCTCTGTTTATAATATTAATGTAGATTACATTCAAACCTTGATATGCGATTGCGAGATTCTATGGAACCGTTATATCTCTAAAGCCTTGTATACCAGGATAGTATTTTAGTCGAGTAGCAAGTAGCATTTATCCGAACAAAGGATTTACTACTGTTCGGACTCGTTTATGCCTAAACCTACGCACTAGGATAGTAATTTAGTAACTAAACGTGTCCGAACAGCAACATTTTATTAGTAGAATAGATTAGTAAATCTTTTGTTCGGATACTACTCGCTACTCGAGTAAAATACTATTCTAGTGCGTACAAAACTTTATAGAGGTTTCTCTTACCTGAAATAGTGCGAGATGTAAAGGTCTGAGGTTCTCCGGCTTAGCGAGCATGGCGACGCAGCGGTTGGTAGCGAGGTTGACGAGCTTGACGCCCAGCATGGTCGCGTAGCAGAGGAAGTGTCCGCTCGCGTCAAACAACACGTTGCACAAGTTCACAGACTCGGATTTCTCTAACTCACGTTCTGTTGCCATTCTATATTAGTAATTGGCTGTTGTTATGGGATTGTTGTTGTTGTAGTGAGGGGAGGAATAGCCTTCCCTTGATAAACGTATAATGTTAATTAGATGTACAGTCGAACATGGATAAGAGAGTCCAAGTGACTACGAAATTTGTCTCAATTATAGTGGTTTCTTTCTAGTTCCAATTTCTCGCTTTTGTAGGCTCGTCGGGACCAGAAAATGACTCCCGCTTATAGAGGTTTCTCGCTTAGCCAGGTGTCCATTATCCAGGTTTGACTGTACATTCGAAGGTTCCTATAGACACACATTGTTAACTGTTTTTAAGTCAAACTTGGTCATTTTACATTAAAAATGGGTACACATATTAAGCCCCTTTAGATCATTGGCTCGATCTTGTACGTCTAACCAGTGCCGGCATTAGGGTACAGCGCGTTCGAGCAACCGCCCAGGGCGGTGGGCAAAAGGGGCCAAAAGGACCACAGCTCTGCGTAATCACGCCTAGTAATGCTAAAATCACAACTGTCTCTAACCTTAGGTCTTCATTAGACCGAGTTCGCGATAAAGACGGAGATTTTGCTTCAGCGTAAGGTCGTTTTTTGCGTGACATCGGCCTAATAAAGCCGTAGGGTAAGCAATAATGTTAGTTGCTGCTGTACCTGCGACCGAACTCCATGTTGGGCAGCTGGTGCGCCTGATGCTGCAGGTCCTGGTACAGCTGCAAGCTCTCGTCCAGCACCTTGTGCAGCCGCCCCGACGCGAAGTGGAACACGCGCACCTAATTCACATATACTAGTGGCTCATCCCGACTTCACATGCTTCAAGATTTTATAATTACTCAGGAATACATGGCATCCTATTGTTGAAGGATTTTTTTAAATATTTTTTAAAAAACTTCAAGGTAATCAATTTACTCTTGTCCATTTGTAAACCAACAGCAAAATACATTATGAGTTGCATATTTATTACCAATAGATCTAGTGGCAAAATAAGGGTAGAATTGAGAAGATTAGCAAAAGTGGAGAAAAAATCTTTATAACCCCAAGGCTTCATTAGACCGATGTCACGCAAAAAACGGTCTTACGACGAAGCAATATCTCCGTCTTTGCGGGTAATCGGTCTAATGAAGCCGTAGGGTAACACTACATTAATTACAGTCAAAGCTGTATAAGTGAGAAACCTCTATAAGTGAGAGTCATTCTCTGGTCCCATAGAGCTACCTACATATGGGAGAAACTAGAAACAGTTACGACTTAGGGGCCTTCAAGAAAAGAGCGTACTCCTCCCTTAAAGGCAGGCAACACATCTGCGGTTCCTCTGGCGTTGCAGGTGTCCGTGGGCGTCGGATCAACTAACTTGGGTAATCCGCTGCTCGTTTGCCCCCTTCTCATATAAAAAAAAAAAACTAGGATTAGACAGAAACCTCAATAAGCGAGACAAATATCGCTTGGACCCTCGCTTGTCTAGGTCCCAAATAATAAAACTTCAAAATACCTTCCGATCCAAACTGATAGACGCCATCTTCTTACCATCCGGTGAGAATGCAAGTGCTGTCGGATACGTTTTATTCTTAACAAAATCAAACAGATCCGTATCCAATTTCGACTGGAACTTGACATTCTTTGGATACTGGAACTCATGTTTAGGTCCAGTCCAGTATTCGACTATTCCAGTTTTATCTACTGAGACTGCCACTTCGTATACTGGGTTGTAAACTATTGTTACAACCACACTCTGATGTAGTGTGTCAAATGTGTGTAGAGGTGTGCCCGAACTCTGTGTACCGTCAAATACATAGATTTTATGCGTTGATTTCTCCGATCTGGAATGTATTGAGAATATACAAATCTCTTAACAAATATTCCTTGTAATATAGAAGAGTAAAGATTGTCATTTGAGGATATTTCTCTTTTTTTTTCGGGACTTTCGTTGGTTTAAAGAGAAAGTACCAAAGAAAAAAATTTGGGAAAATCTTATATAATCTTTTTGTTTTTTTTTTATCTATAATTTGTTTACAAGATACTGTTACAAGTACATTAAGAATATTGCATTAAAAATGTTAATACATATCTATACTAATATTATAAAGAGAGCAACTTTGTATTTTTGTATGTATTGAAATAACTCAATAACTCTGCTATATTATTTTAATTCCACGCGGACAAAGTCGCGCAAAACAGCTAGTACAATATAAAGTTGAGTTCTAATATTCCATAAATTCTGACAACCTGCACATATCGGTTAAGAAATTGAAGTGTACAAAGTCAATCTGCACAGTTTAGGGTGGGCTCCGAGCCCTATAATAGGGACATAAAAAGACGTAATGATTCCATTTAAACATCCTTGTGGAGCGATTCTGTCCATTGCTTATAAAGTACTTACATAGCTAATGCAGAAATAGGATCACCTGCAGAGTGCACCCATTCCGCGCAGTACGGCTCAAACTGTATGGATATCATGTTTATCATATCTGAAATAAAGACCTACATTAATTTCGAACTGCTAAAAACAAAATATACATAACTAGTTGGCGCCCGCGACTTCGTCACCGCTTAATTAAAAAACTTAGTAAATTGCTTATGTGGTCTTCCAGACTAGGTTCTACGTCCGTGCAAAATTTCATCAAGATTCATTCAGCAATTCTAACCCTTTGGCTTCATTAGACCGAGTTCGCGATAAAAATCGAGATTTTTTGCTTCGTCGTGATGTCGTTTGTTGCGCGAACTTGGTATAATAAAGCCGTAGGGTAACAAATATAGGTACATTTAAACTGTTGTATTTATAATAATATGAGTAGTAAGATGGCCTTACCAAAGTTGACAACATCAAAGACTTTAACAGTCTTCTCTGTGGATGTGGTGCAGAGCAGTGTGCCCGTACTGTTGACAGCAACGTGGCTGATGGCAGCCAGGTGACAACGGAAGTGCTTCACAAATTCTATACCTTCCTCCTGAAATATGTTTCTAATGTAAGATAATTTTATAATCTTATTGCTGGTTCTAATTGGAAAACAATTCAAATAGTGAGCTATCCATTTAATATTCATTTTTTTAAAAAAAGAAGTGACTAACTGTAATTTACCCATTTGTGATATTTCACATTTTTGCCTATGTTTTGTGAGGTACAATATATTGTTAGAATAGTATGACAGACTTAGTCAACAGACTTCCCGAAAGGTGGTTCTCAAATATGTATGTTTTTTATGTCTTTTTCGGCAGTACTTATTGACATTTTACATTTTTAACATCTAAAATATACTCGCCTGTTTCTTCCAAAATTTGAGATGACCATCTTGACTGGCGGTTACAACAAAATCTGTTTTTGTGACCACAACATGTGTGACAACATCTCTATGCATGTAGCTTTTCTCATATGTTTCTGACGATGGTAGATTTTCCAAGTATAAGGATTCAAACTCTAGAACTGAAAAGAATTCATCATGTTACCTATTAAAAATAAAAGCTAGTTTAGAAATTCCTATTCCAAAAACAATACCTTTTCGTTTCTTCGGTTTTACTCCCGCTGCTTCTGATGGCATTGGACCAATCCATTCTTCGCCATCAACTTCTCCAGGGTTATCAGGACTGGGTGGTCGTTTTTCGGTAGACATCTCAAAAAAAAACAAAGTACTACACAAAATTTAAGATCTATATATTTTTAATTTTCCATGTTTGAATAGATATTCATGTAAGATTTTAGGTTTTCTGTTAATTCAAAAAATTAAACAAATTGTTTATTGTCTTGTGCAGTCTACAACTGTCTAAATCAAATGTCAAATAAACTGACAGGTGACAAATGATGACCATTGACAACCAATGATCGTGACAACATGACGCATCCCAACGCAGCGAACACGCCTTGACCATGACCTAAACCATGATGGTGACGGAGACAAGACGGAGATGACGGACTTTGACGATAGCGCCACAAACGCCACTTTGTGGTTGTGGCTGCATAAGCTGCAAAGCGAAGATTTTTGAAAACAAAGCAGTCGCCGTACCAAAATTAACTCGAGAAAGTTCCTCTAAATCATTGCATAGTATAACGTGGTTAATGAAAAAAAATCTTTATTGTTATTCTAATTTAAAGTGTAGACTAAACATTGGCAGAAAACATAACCCTTATTCAATACTGGACACATCGGTGCTGGAACTGCTCTAATCTTGTTAAACCATACGTGTATTGTACACCGAGAATATAAAATATGGCACTTTTTTAGATAAAATTGTGAAAAAAATATTTTATTTTGTCCCGTTTTAGAAGTAATCATTTATTTTTAAACTGGCAATCTAAGTAGCGGTTCCAGAGTTTTATTTTTTATTGTTTTGTCTATGCTTAAAATGTCTTTTACGAATTTGTAGCGATGGTGGCTGGCTTCCTTGCAAACTTAGCGTCGTAATATAATAGCTTTTTCGAAATTAAAATTCAATTGTTGGTCGTGTAACGATCCTAGTAATAGTGTTTTAAGTGCTTAAGAAGTTTCATAACTAATTGGTAAGTGAAAGTCTCAATAAGTATGTCTTAATACCGCGCTACCGGTGCTTCTACACGTGGTTCGAAAACTATACCGCGTATTTACTTTACCAACGTTTTCTATACGAAGATTAATCGTGAAGTGTAATTACGCAGTTTTATTTTAAAATTAACAAATTTTAATTTCACTCGTACACGGCTTAGGTTGTTTGATGAACATGGTTAGTTTGACAGTGGTTTTTAAATCGTTGTGACACACATATCGAAGACAAATTATTGTGAAACGTGTTGCTTCTGCGTGAAACAACTGCTGTAAGATGAAAAAAGATAATTAGAATCTTTTTATTGTACTTCATTTGCAAGATTTGATATCTGTCGTGGCGTGAAGTCAACGTTTCTTTTCTGTGCACATAGCTATGTAGAAGTGACGCATCAGCACCGTGAACTTCGTGTGGGAAAGTTTGATATCATTGTCTTATGTGCTACTAAATGACTAGTTGTATTCAATTTTACAAAAGAACCACATAACCTTTACATCACTAATTGATGTATTGTGAATGTTTATTTACACATTATTGAAGTAGGGCAAGAAAAATTAAAATAATACAACTGAATAAATACTGTTAAACTTTAGCAAAAGCAATCTCAATTGTATCTAAAATACAATAGGGCTATGAATAAAAAAAAGGAAATATTTTATGATCTACTTGTCCAAGTTGGGCTTTTAATTTTTGGAGGGGGGGACAATTGTTATCTAGTTTCTTTGGACAACTACATGTATTCCATCAATTTAGGAAAATCTGCTACATTTTATTAACAATATCAATGAGATAATGATAAAATGCAGTCTCATAGGATTTTTCCTAAATTAAAATACTAGTTGAGGTTAGGTTTATTTGGCTGTGACATGCACAAGTAGTTTTGTCCTCGGAGCAGTGATAGGACCTGCCGAGAATTGAACTGAACTAAGCCAAACCAATGTAAACTTTTCTTGTCAATATTTTTCAAGTTTCATATTTTGAATAATTCCATATAACCAAATTATGTAGTAGGTATTGGAGATGACCTAAGTCTAGCAGTAGGCTGAAAAATATGATAATAATGGTATTTTATAGTGATTTTATTTAAAATTGATTGCATAATTTATTTTATATTCATTACATAAAATTTCTATAATAGAAAAAAACAGTAATATCACAATAATGATAACAAAAGTTATCTGACCTTGACAAGACCTGTGCAGAGACAATCTGCAACAAGGTTATATATGACAAAAGTTCATTACTCCTGCATCTAAACCGGTATCAAGACTCAGTACAATCAACCTACTGACCTAGAATATTGAGTGGTTATGTTTTAGAAAGCAATTGTAGAGCATAGCCCACTTGTTATACTATCAAAGTTGAAAAATATTGTCATATTTGGTTCAAACATATTTATGTTTTGAATTATGGTAAGCATGTTTTAAATTAGTAGGGCCTATACATAGGTAATTCTGCCATGTCCCAATACATAATAAAATTTTAGAGTACATATTTATAGATGGACATTGATTGTAGTGGCTTTTACTTTGACAAGGACAATATACAAGTTAATATAAGAAGATTCTTCAGTAATTAATGTGGGTCTTTCTAAAATCTAGGTTTCTGATGTAATATTTTTATCCACAACAAAAAAATAGGAGTCGAAAATCACCTGCTTAGAGAAAATAATTGTATAGTTGTGCCACTTTTTTTGCTCAACTTAGGGGGGGCACTACTGTGCCCCGAAATATTGTCAATTTTGTTCAATATGAACGACAAGGGTGACTTTGTTTTTGTATTCTGGCATAAGATGATAGTAATGATTAAACTTTGATAAAAAGTTTACAATCATTTATTTGTCATTACCTAATCAAATAAGAGAGTCATTGTATGGTCCTGATGAGCTACCTCCATAAGTGAGATAAACGGATTAGAGAGAAACCTCGTTCAACTGTAACTTTTGGCATAACGGTAAATTGAAATAAAATAATTGTTACTGCATAATTTTACTTAGCAATACTTTCACTTAAACAATTCAATGTTTATTCATTATTTCATATTTCTATGAACAACTCAACTATATTTACTTGAAAGTAACACTATTCCTTTTAGATTTATTGAATTATAGGATTAATTAAATGATTACAAAGACATTTTAAGATCAATTTTAATGATAGTTTTACATTATTTTGCTTATATGTATATAGATGTGGAGAACTAATACAAAAGTCTAAAATTTGTTTAAATATTTTAAACCATTTATTACATTTTGTTATATACTAGCAGTAAAATCTATTTATAGGTTACATAATATATTATAATCATGTTTTAGTATATTACAACGTGAAGTGTCGTATCGTTACACCGTCAATTGGTTCGCATCTCCGTCTTTAAATTTTCCCTATTATATCGCAACGTTTGTTGGTACACAGACCAATTGGTAACAATCAGTACGACTCGCCGCGGTCTTGTTCATGCGCGTTATCACCGCTGAGGGTCAAGACGTAAACTGCATAAGATGTAAATAGGTTTTGCACGTGTGCGTTCGCAAGCGTTTGTTTGTTATGCGTCTTAAGTTTTCTTAGTCCTGATAGTATGAAAAACATACGAAATTCTCGTAGAAACAAACTTACTAATTGATTATGTTTAGCATGTTACAATATACGTATAGTTCTAAGGTAGTAATTGAACTTGGCTTAACGGAAAACGTGATGTAACGTGTTTGAACAGTTGTATAGCTTCAGTTTTCCTACTTCAGTTAGGAACGTGATTATTCTATTAAATTTTATTGTGACGTAATTTTAAGCAATAATACTTTATCTAGTAAGATTCCAAGATGCGATATTGTTATACGTAATGAACTTTAACAAATAAGATAATCACATAAAAATGATATCATGTATTTTTTTATTTATTTCAAATCTTTGTCTAATGTTATAGGGGCGTAGGATAGTAGGTCTTATGATATGTAAATGTTGTTTCAGCAATGAGTTCGAGCGTGTGCTACAAGTGCAACAGGACCGGGCACTTCGCCCGCGAGTGCACGCAGGGCGGCGTCGCGTCGCGCGAGACCGGCTTCAACCGACAGCGCGAGAAGTGCTTCAAGTGCAACCGCACCGGCCACTTCGCGCGCGACTGCAAGGAGGAGGCCGACCGTTGCTACAGGTGCGCCCGGTTGCCACACGCAACATTGTACACGCTTTCCTATGCACTTTCTCTGTAGTCATGATTTTTCCATATTGATTAGTTTTTATTTATCTCCAAAACCTGTCAATGTGTGGTTTGAGAAGTTTCTATATAATACAATACGTAAAATACCAGTTTACTTTCTTAATACGACTGCGGTATTTTATTAGCTCACAATTTATCCAATTGACTCATGCGGCGGCAAAATGACTTTTATCTTTTACAGTATAATCTACAATAGCCATCACATTTGACCTTCGTTCTACAGTCCGAGCGTAATCCGTCCCTAATAACATGACTACCGCCGACCACATGAACTTGACCCGCCCTAACGCCCTAATTGCCTCCCACTCTGTGTCAATAAGTCTCGCACGTGCCCCTAGCGCCCATTCTAATCGGATTGACCCTTTACACGTGCCTAGACAGCCCATTGCTTAAACTGATGTGTTAATAAAATTGATTGATCACCAGAAATTGACAGAAATGTTGATGTACCCCAATTTATATATTTTATTATTGGCATTTTTGCATTAATAAACATGACATTTACGCTATGTATGTATAATTGAAAGTAAGTGTTGTTGTGGTGACTCCAGATGTAACGGTACGGGGCACATAGCGCGCGAGTGCGCGCAGAGCCCCGACGAGCCGTCGTGCTACAACTGCAACAAGACGGGGCACATTGCGCGTAACTGCCCCGAGGGCGGGCGCGACAGCTCGGGCCAGACGTGCTACACGTGCAACAAGGCGGGGCACATCTCGCGCAACTGCCCCGACGGCACCAAGACGTGCTACGTGTGCGGCAAGCCCGGCCACATCTCGCGCGACTGCGACGAGTCGGAGCGCAACTAGCGCCGCTCGCCGCCGCCGCACTCGGACTCTAAGCAAAGGATCCCGACACCCACACACTTGTACCACGCACGCGGCCCGTGACGAGACTGAGAGCCACTTGTACATACGTCGCCCGCCGATACGTTAGATGTTTGTTCTTGCACGTGAACGAGTTGTGTTTTTTAAATCATTTAATAATCGTGATTGAACTATTGATGAGGGTAGAGTTACAGTTTTTAGCATTACAGAGTATATATTTAATATATTTTGTACAGATTTATTTGACAAAAAAGAGATAAATTGGATGATGCTGGCGTACCATGCGTTTTCAATGAGGAGAGGAGTGGAGGCCTGGACGGCGGAGTCGACCCCTTGTTCTGCAGAGCACGCTAGACCGTGACTATCCCTCGCCCGTCACCGCAAACATCATTTTGTTTTTTCCGATCTATTCCTTTGTTTATGAAGTCCTGCTAACTTGTCGAGAATTCAGTGGTTAATTAGAATTTCATCAATCACAATATTTTTTATTTTGTTATCCCTGTTGAATGTGTCTATGTTGAATGTAAAACAGCTTGCAATGGGAGATAATAAACAATATTGCCTTATTTTTCAAACTTTCCATAATGCCCTGATTCTTTATTATATATATGTATGTATATATTGGTGAACTTTATCCAAGACCTAGCTTTATTATTTCCGCAACCCTTTCATAATATTTTTTTAGTTTACATTAAGTTTGGTACATGTAAGATATAGGATTTGATATGAGAAGCCTCTCCATTTGATAATTTAAATGCTCTATAACCAATTCCATACTTATAGCATGTATTTTGTGTAATTGTATGTAAGGATCACAATTTTAGATTTCATAATTAGGCAATTTAGGAAAATTGTTAAGTTGATTCAAATATTCAAGACGCTTTTGAATATAAAACATAATGTATTAAAATTCCACGTCATTGGTACATAGAATTTAACAATTTTATAAAACCATGTTGTAATTCTTCTTATTAATGGATTTAAAGTCTCCTTATTGTTAAAATTTAATATGTAAGTTCTTATGTCTTGAATGCAAGACGAGTACAATAAAAATGCCTTAATAATTCTTTGTTCCTTTCCTGAATGACGTGCGATTTTGTAATTTGAAAATTATGTTTCCTAATTTCTTCAAAAACAAAATTCCTTACTTATGCTTTTGATTATTGAGCAATTTTAGACGTAATAAAGGTCGTTAGACCTTATTTCTTATAATAAAACAAGTTAACCCGAGCAATGCACGACAGACACAAAATACACCATACAATCAATATGGTGAGAATGCATGCAGTAACAACAATTATGTCTATACGCCTGAAACCTAGAGGACTGATATCCTTTGGCGCACATCTGGCACACCTCTGCTTTAACATTCATCTTCTGCATACGAATTCGGGTTTAATTGGTACTTTTACGTAAACTATTATTTTTGTTACCTAACAGGAATAGGTGAACCCTACTCCCAGACGTTCCTAAGAACTTTTACCTCCCTCCAGCTTTACCAACTTTTCAGTTGGACCAACTTACAAAAACTTGCCGTTTTATTGAAATAAAAAAGCAATAAAATCCGGGTGGTGGGGAAGGAGTTTATGTAGAAATCAAACTATTGAGACTATTTTTTTTAAACCCTCTTGGACGTCCAGAAAATTGTATCACTGACTGCAGCTGCACACGGTTGAAAAGTAAGTATGCATATTATAAAGAGCAGCAAAATATAATTGTCTTCTAAAGAATACAATTTTTACGTGTAAGTTTGCTTACCATGAAAGTCATATTTTCTAGGATCTAAAATATTAGAACATTGAATTGATCGTTTTTAGAGAGTGTAAATTATTTTTTTTATCATTATTGCAAAATACCCACCAGCAGGTGCAGTGAATAGTTGATAAGAAAAAAAGACTTACAATTTAAAACTCAACATGTGGATTAGATTCCAAATCGGTCGGTTGCTTGCATTTTACATAAAAAATCGCGCCTATTTAGTGCTGCCAGTGCTAGAAACAATTGTGTTGCAAGAATTAAATAAGTTGATTTTCTTTTGTTTTACCAAACAAATTCACATATTAAGGTGTAAATTACTTATTCTTCCTTTATCAAAAAACATATGTTTTAATCATAACGCAAAATGATTAAAGATATTTCTTACCGATGGCCATTATACGGTTGTTGATGGTTGCCGGTTTTTAATCTGGACGGGCGTGGTGCGGTGCGCTTGCGCGAGTACCCGAGTTTACTTTTTCTTGCATCTTTTGGCATCTTTCATAAATGAAGTGAGTAATGACACCGTGTTACATTCCCGTTTGCTTGTTATAAATAATTCAATGAATTTCCAACGGGGAAATAAATAAAGCTTCTGTAAACAAATCAATAATTTTAATAACAGTGTGCCAGTGAAGTGAGTCATTGTATTTTAACGTTGAGCGTTCAAAAAGCCAGGCGTTTCCATGGGCGTTAACTTCAGGTTAAGTATTTATGATGTTATTATAAAAAATAGTACACTATTAAATGAATTTAACATTTATTATATATTTTATTTACCTGTGATATGTTTGGGTTTTTGTAGATTCCTATTTAATTTGATCCGTGATCAATTCTGCATTGTTTACGTTCCATAACGATCATAATTCGAAACTTGTTTTTTGCATTTACTTTAATATTTCTAACACGAAAGATCTTCTCAGTTCTTTAAAAGTCGGTATTTTAACAAGACACAAAAAGATTAAATATGTTACACCAAAAACCGTTAATTATTCTTGTAATATGGTCACATTTAAATAAATAACTATAGGATTGGTATTTATTTGAAACCTATAAGATTTCATTTATTCATAATATAACAAGTAAATTATACACATCTGACAAAGTATAAGGATTGTAATATTAAAAGCTGTAAAACTTTTTATATGACAATCTTAGATTTCATAAGTTACTACCACACCCTAAGAATACTATAAAATCGTTCCATTCCAGTACTATAGAAATGTACAGGGAGTCAAATATATAAACATTGTTATTGTTACACACGTAGAAGCTATTTATGCATCCCCCTCGCACATCAGTATTGGTCTAAGATGCTAACATCAGCATGTCTGAGAATGCAAGACGTTAAAGGTCCACTACTGATAAGGGCCACCGGTGTTGAATATACAAAAAAACATCTGTGAAATAGGTAAGACGAAGAAAAATGAGAGAGACCTAATATTTTGATAAGTATTTCAAATATTATGACCCTTGAAGGGATAAAAGTTTTAATTCCTGTCAATTATTCCAAAAAAATATTTACAGATTAGCTAACTAGCTGTTTTCTTTGTCCATGTCTTAGATCTATGAAGGTTTTACATATTTCCTGACGGAGGCAACACCTCTCACTGTGGTAGTCATCCATGTTTAACTAAACACTAATTTTTCATTTCATAGTTAAATGTTATAAAAATAGTTTAAAATGTTGGCCCATCAATCCTGACTAGCTGCCAGTTACTTAACCCAAATGAGTGTTTATTTTTAGTGCAGCCACTGCACTACACTGCACCATCTTGGTTATATTTAAAATATAATAGTTTTGTTTGTGTAAAATATTTAAGTTTACAATTTGAGGCTGGAAATGTATTTAAAATCTCCATCTTTGTGATATTAAATTCAATTTCCAAAGATGTTTTCTCAATCATCTCAAAGAGACATGCCTAATACATATATTTTTATTAAATAGGCCAAAAAATCATCTATATTCTATGTTAGTGCTATCAATGAGCTTCAACTCTAGTTTTATTAACAAATGCAATAACTTTGACATTTTCTAAACTTTGCTGATGCAGCAATAGGGTCATCCATCTAATCATCATACATCTAAAGAAATTATTGGATTAAAAATAAATTATGATCACAGAGAAACTAATTATTTACTATTCAGAGATATATCTATAAATAAATAAATATCTATAACGGTTATAAAGTGAAATGGACCAACACATGTGAGGTGCCTGCACTAAGACTCATTTTTCACTGGTGCGACTTCATACAGCATCAATTTAGTAGTACAGATACAGTTTATTCTCACTTATGGATGTAACTCGTCGGGACCAGAGAATGACTCTCGCATATCGAGTTTTGACTACATTGTTATTGTTAGTAGTAAAAGTCGCGCGTGATATGTGCGGCTAGTCGCGTTAGTGGAAAAAGGTTTTAAATGTTAACAGAACGTATAGCATCGTTAATAGATGAACTGCAGCTTTCCGCGTGTATTATGTTTCCGTGTCGACTGACCGGTTTGTAGGCATTCTGATGGTTTATATCTTAGATAAGCTGAAAATTAGGTTACAAAATGTGAATTTGCATATTGGATATAACAGATTGGTAAAATAAACGCCTCGATCACGGAAAAGTTATTCGAGATACAGTCGAACCTTAATAAGCAAGATTCCAAGGGACCGCGATATTTGTTTCGTTTATAGAGGTTTCTGTCTAATCAAAGTTTCTCGCATATGGAGGTAGCTCTACGGGACCATAGAATCGTAGACCATAGTATAGAGTTAATTTTAATGATTGCATTTAAACAGTAATTATGATTCAATAAAAAGACGTAGCTATATTTAATTTTTTTATATAAATTTAAATATAGCTAAATATAGCTAATTATTTATTGATTAAAGGTATTGAATTACCCCGATTTCTACGTATAGGTGTCAACTTACAAGAAAGTTGCGTCTCGGCCAGTGGCGCGTAATATCCTTAATCCAATATAGTATGGGAATATAGGTTTCCTTAGTGAATGCCTGTAACCGAGTTTCTATGAAAATATAAAAAAATATAAGCTATGTAAACTATAATATCGTAACGATATGGTGCTCATTTTGGTCTTGTGAAGTCATATTCACGTATAGCGACGCCAAGCTCGTACATCTAGCCTAGTCAGTCCATGGAGCGTCCACCGAAGCGACCTAAGAGCTCGGCGGCCTCCCAATCCGGTAATAATACTGAAGTAACGG
>QDHC01003938.1:481755-494821 GCA_013186455.1 Papilio dardanus tibullus
TTAAATAAAATAGATGGAAATAAGACGATTTACTGCCATGACATTTTTTTCTACGGTGCGTGGTTTTCCCGTAATTGTTTTAGGACTTAAAATTTTACTAAAAAAAAAACAAACCAGGTTAGGTATAGGTTGGGTGAAGTTTTGAATATTTAAATTAAATCGAAAAATAGGTTATGTTACATTTTTTTTTTTTGGTTTGGATCGATTTACGGGAAAACCAAGCACCTTAGAGAAAAATTTCTAACCAGTAAATCGTCTTATTTATCTCTATTCTATTCGTATTCAAAATAAAAAGTAAGTCTTATACTGAACCGAAAAAATCTTGAAAATTTTTCTAAGTCCTAAAAAAAGTGCACCCTTTGCGATAGTCCGACCAAACATTGTTATTGTTACACACGTAGAAGCTAGTTATCCATCCCCCTCGCACATCAGTATTGGTCTAAGATGCTAACATCAGCATGTCTGAGAATGTAAGACTTTAAAGGTCCACTATTGATAAGAACTACCGGTGTTGAATATACAAAAAAACATCTGTGAAATAAGTAAGACGAAGAAAAATGAGAGAGACCTAATATTTTAATAAGTATTTCAAATATTATGACCCTTGAAGGGATAAAAGTTTTAATTCCTGTCAATTATTTCAAAAAAATATTCACAGATTAGCTGATTAGCTCTTAAGCCTAACTTTTATGCTGTTTTCTTTGTCCATGTCTTAGATCTATGAAGGTTTTACATATTTCCTGACGGAGGCAACACCTCTCACTGCGGTAGTCATCCATGTTTAACTAAACACTAATTTTTCATTTCATAGTTAAATGTTATAAAAATAGTTTTAACTGTTGGCCCATCAATCCTGACTAGCTGCCAGTTACTTAACCCAAATGAGTGTTTATTTTTAGTGCAGCCGCTGCACTGCACCATCTTGGTTATATTTAAAATATAATAGTTTTGTCTATGTAAAATATTTAAGATTACAAATTGAGGCTGGAAATGTATTTAAAATCTTCATATTTGTGATATTAAATTCCATTTCCAAAGATGTTTTCTCAATCATCTCAAAGAGACATGTCTAATACATATATTTTTATTAAATAGGCCAAAAAATCATTTATATTCTATGTTAGTGCTATCAATGAGCTTCAACTCTAGTTTTGTTAACAAATGCAATAACTTTGACATTTTCTACAATTTGCTGATGCAGCAATAGGGTCATCTAATCATCATACATCTAAAGAAATTATTGGATTAAAAATAAATTATGATCAGAGAGAAACTAATTATTTACTATTCACAGATATATCTATAAAAGTTATAAAGTGAAATGGACCAACACATGTAAGGTGCCTTTACTAAGACCCATTTTTCACTGGCGCGACTTCATACAGCATCAATTTAGCAGTACAGATACAGTTTATAGTCGAACCTGGTTAAGCGAGAGTCCAAGGGACCGCGATACTTGTCTCGTTTATAGAGGTTTCTCTATAATCCGAATTTCTCGCTTCTGGATGTAGCTCGTCGGGACCAGAGACTGGCTATCCAGTTTTGACTGTACGCTGTTAGAAATAAAAGTCGCCCGTGATACGTGCGGCTAGTCGCGCTAGTAGAAAAAAGGTTTAAACGTTAACAGAACGTATAGCATCGTTAATAGATGAACTGCAGCTTTCCGCGTGTATTAAGTTTCCGTGTCGACTGACCGGTTTGTAAGCATTCTGATGCTTTATATCTTAGATAAGCTGAAAATTAGGTTACAAAATGTGAATTTGCATATTGGTTATAACAGATAGGTAAAATAAACGCCTCGATCACGGAAAAGTTATTCGAGATACAGTCGAACCTGAATAAGCAAGATTCCAAGGGACCGCGATATTTATCTCGTTTATAGAGGTTTCTGTCTAATCAGAGTTTCTCGCATATGGAGGTAGCTCGACGGGACCATAGAATCGTAGACCATAGTATCGAGTTAATTTTAATGATTGCATTTAAACAGTAATTATGATTCAATAAAAAGACGAAGCTATATTTAAGCCTGTATAAAGTATTTATTATTGATAAAGGTATTGAATTACCCCGATTTCTACGTATAGGTGTCAACTTACAAGAAAGTTGCGTCTCGGCCAGTGGCGCGTAATATCCTTAATCCAATAGAGTATGGGAATATAGGTTTCCTTAGTGAATGCCTGTAACCGAGTTTCTATGAAAATATAAGAAAATATAATCTATGTAAACTATAATATCGTAACGATATGGTGCTCATTTTGGTCTTGTGAAGTCATATTCAGGTATAGCGACGCCAAGCTCGTACATGTAGCTTAGTCAATCCATGGAGCGTCCACCGAAGCGACCTAAGAGCTCGGCGGCCTCCCAATCTGGTAATAATACTGAAGTAACGGCCTGAGCCGAGGTTCCCGTTTAAGCCCTCGTTTACGAGTAACTAAGCTCGAGGGCTCCGAGCTTAGTTACTCTTAAGCGAGGTTTAGGCTAAGCGCCATCTGCGCCCTGCCACCTCAAGCCCGGTGAATCTGTAAATGCCTCCTCTAGGCAAACAGTGACCTACAGTCACAAAAAAAAGCTCGTACATCTTTTATTAAGATATCTTTCTTGTTACAGGTAGCCCTAAAAGACTGAATGATGACTCACATAGGCCTATATGTGACCCTTATATTAGCTCTACATATATGTACGGGTCAGGACTATGCCTCGCCAACCTACAATCCAGATGTCCAGAACCCAACAAATGATTACTACAACAACCAGTACGACAGCCCGTACGATCCGAATCGGAGGTTACCCAATCGTAACCAGTACGACGTGAACCAGTTCGAACCGAATCGGAACCAGTACGGGCAGTACGACAACCGTAATGACCAGACGTACCAGAACCCGTACGGTGGAGATAACACGCCCAAACCCAACTGGGATTCGAGCAGGAGTTACAGCCCATCGTTCAAGAGTTCGGAATTAGAACATGACAGCGTCATCATAAATGAAGCGTGAGTTTTTCATCATCACAATTCTCTTCACTTTTTAATTTTTTAGACCAATTTTGTGGGAAAAAAATGAAACTTTGCAATTTTTAACAAACACTCAATGCGACGTCATTTTGCTGGCCAAGCCTATACGGTATTCGTTTCCTTTTTAGTCTAATTGTTCTGATATTTTCAGCACATATTTCATAGTAGCATCGCGGATGGTGCGACCGGGTCAGATATACAAGATCTCGGCCAATATCCTGCGCGCGCGCCTGCAGATGACAATCCGCGCTTCCATCTCGTGCAATGGCGTCGAGATCGCTGACGTCATCGAGAAGGTCAAGGAAGGGGTGCCGGAGACACTTAACATGAGGGTAAATATTAACATTAAAAGTCCCTGCAACTTATGTTGTTAGTAAATCGAAAGTCCTGGCTGAATGGGAAGATTATTTAGAAATTATGGTTATCGAAATATATGACGAATTATTATTTAGGTGGCGCTATTTGTCTTAAAAAAAAACGAAATAACATTCTAAAGAAATTAGTCCTTTCTGGCATTTAAGTGTCATGTTTCTTACCCATTCATTAGACCGATCTCACGCAAAAAACGCTCTTACGCCGAAGAAAATTCTACATTTTTGTCGCGAACTCGGTCTAATGAAGCCGTAGGGTTACAGCTTTTTGCCTGAAGATTAAATTATCTTAAGAATATTTAGCAAAAACTGCTTATAAAAACTTTAGGATCAAGTATGAAAACAATAAAACGGTAACTATGACCATATTCGCGCAATAATGCAGCCACATCAAATTATGATTGATGCAGTGCGTCGACCTCGTTGTTGGATTGTGCACAATGAGCAGTGACAACGGACTCGTGACTGCCCGCGCACAATGGCCGGTGTGACATACCGACAAATTAATCGTGTTTGATATACAGTTGAACCTGGATAAGGGACCGCGATATTTGTCTTGCTTATAGAGGTTTCTCTTATCAGGTTTTTAGCTTATGAAGGTTGTCCGCCGGGACCGGAGAATGTTTCGCGCTTATCCAGGTTTGGCTTTATGTATATTTCATATTAGTCATAAAGCAGTATTTTGAGTTTTCGAAAAACTTACTTGATCGATTAAAGTAGGCTTTAAAAAAAAAAACTACAAAAAAATTCTTAGCGTCGAACTAAGAAACCATACTAAAGCCTTGTTCGCACCTGGATAGTATTTTAGTCGAGTAGCAAGTAGCATTTATTTGAACAAAGGATTTACTACTGTTCGGACTCGTTTAAGCCTAAACCTACGCACTAGGATAGTAATTTAGTAACTAAACGTGTCCGAACAGTAACATTTTAGTACAGTAGATTAGAAAATGCTGTGTTCGGATAAACGCTACATGCTACTCGACTAAAATATTGTACTATCCTAGTGCATATGAGGCATAAGAGACAAATTAAGTAATTTTGTGTCATAACCTTGGGAAAAGAATACTTTTTAAAAAATTATTTGTTACTAAGGTGCCAGCTACGTCCGTGGGGGGTGACTACAAGCTGCGCGTGGAGGGACTGTACCTAGACGATCCGTTCGGTGGACGCGCCTTCGTCAACGAGACGCAGCTCTCGTTCTCCAACAGATTCATGACCATATTCATACAGATGGACAAACCTGTCTACAAGCAGGGACAGACTGGTATGTAATAAGTATAGTTTTCGATTTTCATATGTACATATTTACCCGACGCTCTTACAATGAAGAAACCTACACATATCGGCAAGAAATTCAAAGATATGTTTGAAGTGACGCAAAATAGGCGCTAGTCATGGAGTGAAGGAAAATGGAGGTCATCATGGGTCGAACTACATTACATGTATAGTTTGTTTCAAAACATAAACTAAATCACTATGGGTGTACCTGCTGTTCATGTTGCCATTGAAAATGTTTTATATTTTCTACGGATTTTAAGATAACATTAAAAAAAATGATTTTTTTTATATTATAAGTGGCAAACGTGCAAGTGGCCTCCTAAATTCGCTAAAATAGCTAAGCGACCGGTGCCCATAGACATCTGCAATTACAGATGCGTTGCGTACCCTTAATCTATGGAGGAGGAGACGCACAGAAAAGGGACAATACCTCTTTCTATGCGTCCCCTACCCTACCTAATCCACTTCCCCTTCCCATAATTTCCTTATAAGAAAAAGATAGGAAGGGAAGTGGACTAAAAAAAAATTTGTGATGTTAAAAAAAATCACACTGTTAATTTGTTTACAAAAAGTATCTATTTGAAACATTCTATATGTCTGCTCAATAATATTGTTTTCTTCCTCGATCATGAAATATTTCTTGTACATTTTACAGTCAAGTTCCGTATAATACCAATCAACACAGAACTGAAGGCGTTTGGTCGCGCTATCGATGTCTACATCTTGGACCCTAGCGGTAGGATCATGAAGAGATGGCTCTCGAGACAGGTTAGTGACAAATGTGAGAAGAGAGAGAACAATATAGACTGGCAATGTTTATTAATTCACTTGACAATCCTTATCCTTACATAGTATAAAACAATAACACTTTTGTATGTTTGTCCCTATATATGCTTGAATCTTTAAAACTACGCTACGGATTTTGATGCGCTTTGATTCATAAGGAAGGTTTTCATGTATAATACATTCACAATATAGTAGAGTAACACTGATAATTTAGAGGTTTTTAATATGATGTTGTAAATTAACACATTTTTAGCGCTTACATTGCAAACGCTGCAGTATTTAATATCAGCATTATACTGATTTGATCCCGCGCGAAGCCGGGGCGGGTCGCTACTTTATATACAAAACAAATCCAAACTTAAAACTAACTCTTTTCTTAAAAGCTTTATACATCACAGTTAGTCTATACTTCTATACTAATATTATAAAGAGAGAAACTTTGTATTTTTGTTTGTATTGAAATAACTCTAGTACTACTGGGCCGATTTCAAAAATTCTTTCACCATTAGAAAGTCACATTATCCCCGAGTAATATAGGCTATATCTTTTAATTCCACGCGGACAAAGTCGCGCACAACAGCTAGTTATATTGCCTATAGTGGGTTAGCGTTCTATGCAATCCATACATCCATCTATCAACTGTAATATCACTCCTTTCTTAGGCGATATCCTCATTGTGGCAATTGAACTTTTAGTTTTCGTATGCTGTTACTATAGTATTTTTAACGATTTTCATATCAGGTGTTGTACCTTATATTACAATGCTAATGGTGATTTTAAGTATCAATTGTGTAACAGATGCTTGTTTCTGTGAAGTACATGCAATAAGTGTTCGTTGACAAAGACAATAGTGTGATTTAACTCTCATACTACATGCTATGTTTATTAACAGGTCTTGTTATAACAATGTTTATATTCCCGATTAATCTTTACTTATCCGTTTACTTCTTTTCTCTTTCTTTCCTTTCCACTCTTATAAGGAAAGAATGGAAAAAGATTCCCCACTCAATTTAATCAACTCTACTTGACAATGTTGGATGCATGTCTATAAAATATTGGTAATTTAATATAACAACCGTCTAATTATCCACATATTCAATACTAGCTGTTGTGCGACTTCGCCTGCGTGGAATTAAATGATATAGCTTATGTTATTCAGGGATAATGTAGCTTTCTAATGGTGAAAGAATTTTTGAAATAGGTCAATTAGTTCTTGAGTTATTTCAATATATAAAAAAGTACAAAGTTTCTCCCTTTATAATATTACTAAAGATAAAAACATAAGATGTGTTAGTCTCATATAGGGATGTTTATAGAGTAACTTCGGTACGGTAAGCCTGCAGTACCAGATGTCGGACCAGCCGCAGTACGGCGAGTGGGCGGTGCGCGTTGAAGCCCTAGGGCAGACGGAGCTCGCGCACTTCCTCGTCGAGGAGTACTATCAGACTAGATACGAGGTAAATATTATACATTTGTGACTTATTTACCACTTTATTGTAGCACTCGGAGTCTTTAATTAGACTTATTTTGAAAATTCTACACCAGGATGCTTTAGTGACCAATTAAGGACTATGAATGCAGGAGGTGGCTCGGCTGCTGTTAAACTTTTTTTGTGTTTTCGAGATTAAAAGTGAAACTTTAAAATTCAATAATCGGTACAAATGCAGGTGAACGTAACAATGCCGGCGTTCTTCTTCAATACCGAACCGTTTATCCACGGTCGTATAATGGCGAACTACACGTCCGGGGCTCCGGTGCGCGGCAACCTCACGCTGAAGGCCACCGTGCGCCCCATCCCGCAGTACCGCCCGCGGTACTTCACACAGGGACAGTTTAATAATAGAGGACAGCCTGGAGCGTACGGCACTTACCCCACTAATCAGTATACTAGAGGTGAGAAATCGTTTTTTATTAGGTACTTTTACCCTTTGGGCTTCATTAGACCGAGTTCGCGGAAAAAAAGGTCATTTTGCTTCGGCGTTAAGCTGTTTTTTGCCTGTCATCGGTCTACTGAGGCCGTAGGGTTACTGTAGATTTCTTGTGCAATATCTATTCTAATATCCTCGGCTTCATTATATAGAGTTTGCGATAAAAGAGGAGATTTTGCATTGGTGCAAGTCGGTTTTTATTGCGCATTCGGTTTAATGAAGCCTTAGCGTAAGAGATATTTTTGTAGAAGTATTTATTTAAGTAAAAAATAACTTGTTAGTTAAGTAGAATGCGATAGTGTCTGTTCATCTGTTTGATTTAACTTTGTGTTTAAAAAAATGAATTTAGTGACTATTAAACACTTTTATCATAGAAATTGTTGTAATTTTTTTAAACAAAAACCGTGCTTTAATCAAGATAATAATGTTTAATATTTATTTAGTTCGTCAAAACTTCAATCCGTACCTATACAACGAGACGTACCAGTACGAGTACACGGACGAGCGGCACGGGCCGGCCGACGTGCGCCACCTGCCCGGACAGCCCAACCAGCTCGACCAGCCCGACTGGTGGTACGACCCTCAGAAGGTCTACACCAGGCTCTTCAACTTTGTAAGTAAACTAATTACCGAAAAACTTTTATGTAACCATAGTTTCATACATACCTACGGCTTCATTAGTACGAGTTCGCGACAAAAATGGATTTACGCCGAAGTAAAATGTCCGTATTTATCGCGAACTCGGCCTAATAAATGCGTAGGGTTAGAAAAAAAAACAAGTAAAAACTCATATGACAGCTGTCAAAATGACGTAATTAAGTATGGGAATTATTAATAAACCGGAAAGCAGTTTAACGGTTTTCACAGTTCTCTTCATTTTGTAATATACATTAGTAATAGTATGAAAACATAAGGAAAACATCGACATGCAACCTGCACATATCGGCGAAGAAATTCAAAGATATGTGTAAAGTCACGCAAAATGCTAGTCGTGGAGTTGCGGAAAATGGAGCCCATCATCGGTCCAACCCTACCTTTAGTAATTACATTGCTTTTATAATTACAATAAACACTAAATACATTATTTATTACACTTATTATTTATCTATGTTATCTTTATCAGGATGAAAAGTTTCCGTTCTGGATGCCGAAGCCGGACCCGGTGCAGCTCGCGGTGCACGGCACGGACAACCCCAACTACAATACATACTCTACTTCAGCGTACAGCAACTACTACAACGACCCCTACAATACGCGCTTGCCGTATCTCAGATTTGTAAGTAAACAAGACGAAATCTAAAACTAGTCTAAAACGAGTCTAATGGTCTTATTTCTGACCAGTTTCTGATGGTTATCTTAATTTAATCTCTACTTAAGCGTTCTGAACGTTGTTACATCTCTACGTGCTTATCCTACTTATCTGCTCTGGCTTCATTAGACCAAATTGGCGCAGAAAACGAACTTAAGCCGAAGTAAAATGTCCATTCTTATCGTAAACTCGGCTTAATGAAGCCCAAGCAGTAGGGTCGGCGCACCAGGTTTTTGTTCTCGAAGCTAATCTAATCTTTACTTAAACATTACTTATGTTAATTTGAGTTAAGAAATCAAACACATTTTGATGTTTAACAATGTGTTTTGAAAAAACATATATTCCATTTTTTAACCATTGACAGCTAACCTTTTTATAATATTAGTCGTTTTTCAACAGTTCAACGGTACATACGATTTTAAATACCCGATGTCGGAGCTGGGCCAACTGGTGCCGACGTTAGACGGTGTGGAGGTGATCATCACCGCGTCAGTGGGGGACCCCTTCCTTGATGACGTCATTGAAGGATACAGCATCGCGAGGATATTCAACTCTTCCTTGGCCGTCACTTTCTTAGGAGGTTCACTGCAAGTCTTCAAACCAGCTATGCCTTTTGATGTTTATGTAAGTGGTTTTTAACTTATTTGTTAACTATCTGTTGCCCGCGACTCTATTCGTAGTAACTAGTAACTAGTGTTCTTTCAAACTACGTTCTACATCTGTGTAGAATTTCATTGAGATGGGAATGATCGGAAGGGGAAGTGGATTTGGCGGGGGAGGGGACGCATACAAAGAGGAATTATCCTTTTTCTGTGCGTCTCCTCCCATGTTGATTAAGGGTAGGCAACGCATCTGCAATTGCAGATGTCTATGGGCATTTGTCCTTCGCTATATCAGCGAATTCAGGTGGCCGCTTGCTCGTTTGCCAGTTTATAATATAAAAAAAGAGATCCGTTAAACAGTTTTGGAAATAATTTCAAATAACCATCAATCCATTGTAACTTTCGCCTTCATAAGTGATTGTGTGTCCAGATGGTGGTGTCGTACCACGACGGGTCCCCGCTGCCGCAGTGGCAGGCGGCGGGCGTGTCGCTGCTGGTGAGCGTGCAGGTGGAGGGGCGCGGCGCCGGCGTGGAGCCGCAGCGCCCCACGCTCGCACCGGGACACGACGCCGTCTGGCATCTCAGGCTCGACTTATACAAACTACTTAGTAAGTATTATTAACTAGCAGTTGCTCCCAACGCCGTCCGCGTGGAATTAAAAAAAATAGCCTATGATACTCAAGGGTAATGTAGATTTCTTACCCGACGCCTTCAAATTACAGTTCGCGATAAAAACAGAGATTTTGCTTTGGCATAAGTCCGTTTTTACACAAACTCGAGCTAATGAAGCCGTTAGATAATGGTGAAAGAATTTTTAAAATCGACCTAATAGTTATTGTGTTATTTCAATATACAAAAGTACAAAGTTTTCCTCTTTATAACATTAGAAAAGATTTAATACGAAGAGTCAAACAAAAATGGATATTGGGAAGTTAGTTACCAAAATATACGAGAATTTTCTACATAATATTTTGGTGTTATACATTTTTTTTCTGTTCGCGGTTTAAGAAATCTGTATTTTTTATATTACATTTCCATTATACAATAACAATAAATAATTTTGTAGAGTTAGAAAATGACCCGAACTACCGTGAGGTTCTCGCGGGTATAACTGGCGTGCGGCTGAGCGCGCAGCTCGGGGACGCGCTGGGCGGGCGCGCGGCCGCTGACGTGCATTTCGTACCTCACTACAGTCCTAATAACCACCATTTAAGAGTATCTACCAGCACTACTGATGCTAGGGTAAGTCTTATATTATGTAAAATAATCTTAAATAATTCAATTGCAATTCGACCACAATGGGCTCCATTTTCCGCGTATCTTAAAAACTTTTTCTTTGCATTTTTAATCGTAAACTTTAATAACAAACGTGCTTGTATTATGAACTTAAATGCAGGAACTTGTCTAAGAATCGATAGTTCCTTTCAGCCACTCACATTGTCATTCCCATATTCTAAAACAAGCATGTTTAGCAGAAATATAAAAAAAATATTTCAGTAATTTACTAATACATGTATTAATAAATGTGTAATTTGTGTACAGGTGGGCGAGTACATAATCTTCCACGTGCAGAGCAACTTCTTCATGGAGTCCTTCAGTTACGTTGTCATGTCTAAAGGCATCATTCTTACTAGTGGACAAGAAATCATGCAGGTATTTGTATAACATTACTGTTTGTTATGCATAGTAATGATGTTTTTTTTAGTTTAAAATGTGTAAAAAAATATTTCATTAATTAAATATACATTTTATTAAATTACTTACCTTAAACCAGTGATTTGTAAATTAATTTTACCCTATGGCTTCATTAGACCGAGATCCCGATATAAATGGAAATTTTCCCTTGGATTAAATCCCTCTAATGTCGCGAATTCGATTTAATGAAGCCTTCGAATTACGGAAAATAAATTACTTAACCCACAAAAATATATTGATCATTTTACTCAAAGGCTGCCTGTCGTTTAGATAAGAAAGTGCCCTAGAAAAATTTAAAAAAATGTGATGAAGTGACAATAATATGTTCTGGTTGCAGGAGGGCGTGCGTACTTTCGCGGTGGTGCTGTCCGCGGAGATGGCGCCGGTGGCCACGCTGCTGGTGTGGGCCGCGCAGCGCCGCGGCCACCTGCTCGCTGACTCCCTCACATTCCCCGTCAACGGCATCTCCAGGAATAATGTGAGAACATACCATCAAATATTTATGTATAGCCTATAGCAGTTTCATAATTGTTGTTATGTGATATTTTGAGGTCACCCCTTAGGGGGTAGGCTCCGCGCCCCTCGGTGGGGACGTACAGTGAGCTGGTGATGATAGACTTTCTTTAAGATGATTGGATTTCAAAAGTTATTTATTATATTGTGTTTGTTGTGTTAAGTTCACGGTGTTCGTGAACAACCGCAAGCACCGCACGGGCGAGCGCGTGGAGGTGGCTATCTACGGCGAGCCCGGCGCGTACGTCGGCCTCTCCGGCATCGACGACGCCTTCTACACTATGCAGGCCGGCAACGAGCTCACGTACGCTAAGGTACACATTTTTATAATGATTCGGCTTCATTAGACCGAGTTCCCGATTAAACAATTTTGTTTTTGTGAAAATAGGAAACGGAAAGTTTTGAGGTTTGTCAAATGAGAGCCTTTGTAGGAGACGCAAGCTATTTTTTGTTGTGACGTTTATTAAGCCGGCTACAGACGTTCAGTTCATACTGCACACTTTTAACTGTACACTTCGAATGCGCGTCTGCAGGCAAAACTGAGAACGGTACTGTTAAATCTGACGTATACACGTCGAATTTGAATTGCACAGTCGAACTGTGCAGTTAAAACTATGCAATTCAAACTGACGTGTCTATCCGGTTTTAGTTTACGTAGTTTATTATGTTTTAATGTGATTATTGCAGGTGATATCTAAGATGTCTCACTTCGACGAGTCCAGCAACGGCACGTTCGCGTACACGTTCCGCTCGCACTTCGGCGACCCCGACCACCTCGTGTACTTCCCCTCCTCCAGCTTCGGCATCGACGCGAACAGGACATTCGAGTAAATACCTTTTATTTATAACCCTACGGCTTCATTACACCGAGTTCGCGATCAAAACGAAAATGTTGCTTTGGTGTAAGTCTGGAACTCGGTTTAATGAAGCCGTAGGATAATTAGCTGTTGTTCGCAACATCGTACGTGTAGAATATAAAAATATCGCCCCACTCAATGATTTAGCTTTGTAATAGTAAAATATTTTTTTAAATCTGCCCAATTTTGAGTTATTCTAGTACATAGAACACAAATGTTTCTGCTTTACAATATAAAGTATAGAAAAGTCAAAAATAATTTTAAAACATTTTAACTTTTAAAGATCAAACAACTTAGAAGAGGAATAAAATCCAATACCTTGTATTATTCACTAGAAACTATTATTTAATTTGCAAAATTACTTTAAAATAGACATTTGGTAATATATATAATGTTCCTAGGTACGCAGGTCTGGTTGTATTCAGCGACGTGGCGGTGACGCGTCGTCACAGCGTGTGCAACGCGTCGCTGGGACTTGCGGAGTGTTTGGACGGAGGCTGTTACCCGCGCGACAAGCATTGCGACGGCATGCCCGACTGCGCTGATCATACAGACGAAGCCAGCTGTAAGTACTTGTAAAGCCTAGGCTTCATTAGACCGAGTTCGCGATAAAAATGACGATTTTGCTTTATCTTAGGTCCGTTTTTGTCGCGAACTCGGTCTAATAAAACCAAGGCATCATATACTAGCTATCGCGACTGCGTGTGAGTGGAATT
>QDHC01003938.1:495502-513359 GCA_013186455.1 Papilio dardanus tibullus
AAATCGACCTTGTAGTTAAGTATCAGAGCTGGAGCCTCGCAATACGGGCGAGGATCCTGGATCAATTTGTTCTAATTATTTCAGATGACAAATATTTTTTTTTTCATTTTTAGCTTTTGAGTTATTTCAATATAGTAAAATCATTTATATTGCTATTTATAACTATATAATAAAAAATAAATATATGAGGTAATATGGTAAGGTTCGACCCACGATTGGCTCCAATTCCCTTCACACCACGACTAGCGCGTATTTTGCGTGACTTCACACAACATATCTTCTCCGATATGTGCAGACATCACGATGTTTTCTTCACCAAATAAATAATTATAGGTACACACGACGACAGTTTCTCCCTACGTCACTTCCGCAAGTTCCGTTTCAACCGCGTGCAGCGTCAGTACGAGAACGCGTGGCTGTGGCGCGACGTCAACATCGGCCCGCACGGGCGCTACGTGTTCACGGCGGACGTGCCGCGCGCGCCCGCACGGTGGACTATATCCGCCTTTAGTATGTCAGATGTATTGGGTTTTGGTGTCCTCAATACACCTGTCAGGGTAAGTTCTTTTTTTTATATTAAAAAGTTTCAAACGAACAAGCGCCCACCTTGATTCACTAAAATAGCAAAGCTACCGCTTCCCGTAGACATCTGCAATTTCAGATGCGTTGTCTACCTTTAATCCCCCTCTCCCGCAAAATCCACTTCCCCTTTCCATCATTTCCTTATAAAAAAAGGATAGAAAGGGAGACTGGACTAAAATTAGGCCTCCGGCACGTCACTCGTAACGCGAAACACGGAATTGCTTCCATTTGACGCCTGTCTTCTGTGTGGTCGTGGTATTTAACCGGTCGAATCGGCCAATTCGTGCGAAGATGATAAAGCGGGCTCTACCACTGTTAAAGTTCTACTTATTTTATTTGATATCCATTATCATTATATTTTTAGAAATTATTAAAATAAATACTGTCAAACCTGGGTAAGCGAGAAACATCTATAAGCTAGTCATTCTCTAGCCCTGACGAGCCACCTCCATATGCGAGAAACTTGGATTAGAGAAAAACAATAAGCGAGACAAATAATCCGGTCCCTTGGACTCTCTCTTATCCAGGTTTGACTATTGCAAATGCTAATTATTGTGACAATAGAAATAGTTTCATTATCTCCCCGTTCTGATTGGTAATCAATTTCCCTTTAGGAACGTAGGATCGATTTCTACCGACTGCGCCGTGTAAAGAATGGGAGCTTTTAATAAAGTGTCGAGCTTCAAAATCAGACTGATTTATGGAACATTATTTCTTAGTACCTTTATTATATTTTATTCCACCTACATCTACACCTATATAAAAAACAACTATTAAAATGCTCCATAATTTTGTGATAACTTCCTTTATATTTAAGTTTTTGGTGCCGCAACATGGTAAAACATTGGTATATTATATTTACAGAGCGATTGAATGAGACGACAATATTTTTATCTATTATTGTTTAGACAATAGGAAACCAAAAGGATATTCTGTCTTTAGTATACTATAGTAAAAATCTAATTTTAAAGGCACTCATATAACTTTTTTCTTTCCGTAGTACGACGGTGTGCTGCCGTTCTTCATCCAAGTGGAAGGTCCTGACCGGTGCAGGCAGGGCGAGCAGCTCGGCCTGCGCGTCGTCGTCTTCAACTACCAGCCACAGGCTATAGAGGCGGTCGTCGTCTTAGAAGCTTCGCCCGACTACAAATTCGTACACGTCGAAGAGAACGGCATTGTCAGTACTGGTATTTGTATACTAGCTTGCTCGTAACTTCGTAAATTCAAAATCAATTAAAAAAAACCTAACCTAACCTAAAATATGACCGGCATAATTAACTCCCTTCAAATAAAAGAGCAGTAGATATCGTCCAGCCGTTTCAGCCATTACATGGAACAAACCCGGACTTCGTATAGACAAACATTTAAAAAAATGTTTTTTCGGTATAAACAACGCAAACATCATGTTTACTCTTTTATACTGTGTGTGTAGTTCGAACCATGATGAGCTCCATTTTTCTTCACTCCACGACTAGCGCGTATTTTGCGTGACTTCACACATATCTTTGAGTTTCTTCGCCGATATGTGCACGTTGTGTCATCACTTTTTTATATTACGTATAGAAACTTTTTAAACGTATGGATGTAGATTTGAGTAACAACGTCAGAGGACCAATAATAAGCTATATTCCTACAAGGATATTATGGCAATTTTTTGACATTGATCAGGGGGGCGCCTACAAAGTTTTAGGGATAACAATAGGTAAAAAATTACTAACTTCCTTCAAAATCTCTCAGCTGCCTTTCCCTGATTGGCTAAAATGTAAAGATGACATTGTTAGTTCACATATTTTCAAACTGCCAAAATATCCTTGTAAACCTATATAATTAGTACAGTCGAACTTGGATAAACGAGAGTCCGACGGACCGATATATTTATCTTTTAGAGGTTTCCCACTAATTCCATTATCGCTTATCCATGTACGACTGTATTATTGAATGTGTTTTTCATTATATTAGGTTCGTTCGTACAATCCTCGCACGTCGTTCGGCGAGCACCAGTTCTTCGTGTACGTGGGCGCGGGGGACGCGGCCACGGTGCACGTGCCCGTGGTGGCGGCGCGCCTCGGCCGCGTGCGCGTGCGCCTGCACGCCGCCGCGCTGCACGGACAGCATCACTACACCAAGGAGATACTTGTCGAGGTATGATCTATTAGAATAGAGACTATATGCAAAGTATTTAATTAATAATAAGTATTTAATGCAGACAAATGCGTCTAAGCTAGGGGCCTAAAAAAATACAAAAAAGTTCAGTTCTTTGCTTTATTCTAAGCTAATCTATCTACCATAAAAAAAGAAATTCAAATTGCTTAAGGGTCGCCAAAATCCTTTTTTGCACACAGGGGCCAATAGCCCTTACGGGGGCCCTGGGGATTAGAGTAGGCATATGAAACTCAAAATTGTTTTGCTTTTTCATCGAAAATACGATTAATTAATCGACTTAGTTGAACTTGTTGAAATTTTGCACAGATGTAGAACACAGTCTGGACAAACACATAGGGTACTACCATGCTTTTTTTAGTTCTGTCAACCTATGGCTTCAATAGACCGATGTCAGGTAAAAAAGACGACCTTACGCCAAAGTAAAAAAAAAGTAAACGTTTTTATGGCGAGCTCGGTCTAATGAAGCCATATGGTTATAGTCGGGCGACTACTATTAATGAAAATTATTTGTCCACAGGCTGATGGTATACCTCAATACCGTCATCAATCAGTACTCCTCGACTTGTCGAACCGAGCGTACGTCTTCCAATACATGCATGTAAATGTGACTGAGACTCCCGTCATCCCGTACGAGGTGGACAGATACTATGTGTTCGGATCCAACGTCGCTCGAGTCACCGTGGTAGGGGACGTTGTAGGACCACTCTTCCCTACTATGCCTGTTAATGCTACCAGTCTACTTGATTTACCAATGGTAAGTTGAATTGATTGAATTATCAGTCTGATTGTCATTTTTCATTATTTTACTTTGTTATGTAAACTCTACTTATACTCTGATGCCTAGACTTCATAAAGCTTTGTTCGCACCAGGATAGTATTTTAGTCGAGTAGCAAGTAGCATTTATCCGATCAAAGGATTTACTACTGTTCGGACTCGTTTAAGCCTAAATCTACGCACTAGGGTAGTAATTTAGTAACTAAACGTGTCCGAACAGCATTTTAGTAGAATAGATTAGTAAATCCTTTGTTCAGATACTTGCTACTTGCTACTCGACTAAAATACTATCCTGGTGCGAACAAGGCTTTAGACCTAGTTGGCGATTGGCCATGCTGGACTGTTACTACGTAGTGGTGCACTAAGAAAGGATTTTACGAAATTCAACCCCTAAGGGTCCGAAATGGTGGTCCAAAGTTTGTATGGAGCAACGTGATTCCTTTAGCAGAATTGCAAGAAATTTGGAATAAATGCTCTTCGGAACGAATAAATAACTTTGCCATTCAAGAATTTTACTAATTTCTACTTTGCGGGGGCAAAAAAAGGAGGATCAAATTTCGAAACTAGAAATATTATTCACATCGTAGATACGAGTTCTACAGACTGGAAATTTTGAATATGTGTTTCTATTAATACTTCAAATTTATGTTATAAAGTTTCCCACGCGGACGAGGTAGCGGGCGACCGCTAGTTTATTTATATTATATTCTACAACGGTGTGTGTACAGGACTCTGGTGAGCAGAACATGTTCAGTTTCGCCGCGAACATGTACCTGACGCTGTACATGCGGCTGACGAACCAACGCAACCGGTCGCTGGAGCGAGACGCCTTCTCTCACATGAACGTGCTCTACCAGCGACAGCTGTCCTTCATGAAGCCCGACGGTTCCTTCAGCTTGTTCCGCAGCGACTGGTCGGTACATGCAGACTAGATATCTTGCTGCCTTAAACCTAGGGGAGAATGCGGAAGTTACCTCCGTGCCTCAACGCCCACAATAATGGCCAAGAGGGAACGAGGTGGTTTAGTGCGATATGTCCTCACTCGGAGGGTGAGTCCCACATACCGATATGTGCTGCCCCGTGGGCACTAGGATCTAAAATAGATTCCATCTTGTAAAAAAAAATAGTTCGCGCTATAAACGAGGCCGTTATTTCGTGATTCCGGTCTAATGAAGCCATAGGGTTATATGTGTGGCCAAAGGGAGGGGGGGAGTTACTACTAGTTACTACTTATTCGAAAACTGTAAAATAAATGTTATGTGTGTAAACAATTTAAAATCATACGTCATACTAATATTATTAATGCATAAGTATATCTCCAAAATAACTCTACGGATCTTGATGACATTTATTTTATTTTGTTACTTTTACATTACTTTTGCAATTAGATTTGTCGCCAAACTGCAGTGCAGTAATGTTTGGCGCAGGTGCAATCTTCTAGCACACTTGATAATTATTTTTTTAGCCTTGATCAGCGCCTGGCGACATCCATGGTTACCCTCTTAATAGTTAGGGTAGTCTTTGTATGGTTTTTCTATGGTTTTTGTATTTTAGGAATCAATCCGCATCGAGCGTGTGGCTGACGTCATTCTGTGCAAAGATATTCCAAGAGGCGTCCTTCAATGAATGGGAAAACTATATCTATATCGATCCTAACGTGAGTGAAATAATAATTATTACCTGATAATTATAACATAATTTTTATTAAAATAATACTAAAATAGGATTCAAGTTTTAAAAGTCTTGTATCTCAACAATAAACACGCTGTATTTAAGGTTGTTAGAGGGCGTAACCCCTGTTAAAAGTATCTATTTATATTTCTCCTACAATATTTAAAGATACATAATGTGTGTAGGTGATATCAATGGCGGTATCCTGGCTGCTGGAGCACCAGACTCCGGAAGGTGCGTTCTACGAGGTGACGTGGTCTCCGGACCGCAACTCCAACGCGACCATCGCGGTGCCCGCCAGCGCGGGGCTCTTCCGCGGCGCGCCCAACATTGGCGTCGAGGTAATTATCTACTACTATAAACCTACGGCTTCATTAGACCGATATCACACAAAAAATGGACTGTCGCCGAAGCAAAATCTCCGTTTTTATTGTGAACTTGGTCTAATGAAGCCGTAGGGTTAAAAAATCCCATTATTTGTGGGCTCGGAATGCCGGCGAAGAAAATCAAAGATATGTGTGAAGTCAACCAGCACCGGGCCACACTGTTTGACTATGGCCTAGTAAACCCCTAGGGTAGGCTCCGCTCCCTTCGGTGGTGCGTTAGCTGGTGATGATGATGATATAAATTTGTTGGAAATACTTTTTAGTTTATTTCATTTTTTCTTTTTTTTAATCAATAATTCTATGTCACATTTATGCTTTTGTTCATTCCTATGTAAAACTTCAAATTATAAACAATTCAACAATTTTCAGTTTACTTTTATTCGACAAAATCTCAACAAAAATACAATAAAATTCGATGTGTTTGTTACCAGGTGAATGATTCAATAATACTGCAGCGGAATGTGACGCTGACCGCACAAGTCGTCATCACGCTGGAGACAGTGAAGAACTTAAAGGATATAGGATTTAAAGAGGTAAATGATAAAGATTAAAATGCACTACGGACTACTAAATACAGTCAAACCTGAATAAGCGAGTCATTCTCTGGTTCCTACGAGCTACCTCCATAAGCGAGAAAATCGGATTAGAGAGAAACCTTTATAAGCTAGACAAATATTGCGTGTAGTTATTTAAATAAATAAATCTGAATGTCCTAGTGAAATAAAAAAAGTGAAAATACTTTTCTAATCATTTCTGTTACCCTATGGCTTCATTAGCCCGAGTTCGCGATAAAAATTGACGTTTTGTTTCGGCCTACGACCGTTCTTTGCGTAACATCGGTCTAATTGTTGTGAGTATTTTTAGTCTTTAACACTGTCATATGACTTTTGGTTTTGTCTAAATTGTAAAATAAAAGATGTTTGTATAAAAAATAGGCTTTTTACTTCCGCATTCATTACACTAATGAACCCATAGGGTTAGATTATATTGAAAATTTCCATTTACTAAGTTAATAATGTTTAGGCGCTAAGCGCGCGAGTGGCTCAAGCGCAGCGCAACGGCATCACATGGCTGGAGAAGAACCTGAAGCTGCTGGAGGAGTACGGGTCCCCGTACGCCCTCGCCCTCGTCGCCTACGCCCTCACAGTCAGCAAGGCGCCCAGCTCCGAGCACGCCTACAGGCTGCTCAAGCGACGTCAGCGCTCCGAAGGTACAATAGATGGATGTTTGACGAAAGGACTTGACTAATTTTTGTATGGGAGCTAGTTACGAGTTAACAAGATTCAGACCTATTTGAATTGGTTGATAAAATAGTAAAGTAAATTATCACAAACAAAATAATTCTAGACACCGCCGTTTTTTTAAATGACCTCCAAGTGGATAAATATTTTAATTTCTAAAAATCAATTGAGAACAAAAATATATTTTTCTTGTTTCTCATTTTATGCTTTATCTTTTGTACAGAAAAGTTATCCTTTAGTTGATTTTTGAGTAAAGCACCGTGTAAACATCCCCTTTGGTATACAGTCAAACCTGGATAAGCGAGAAACCTCTATAAGCGAGAGTCATTCTATGGCCCTGACGAGCTACCTCCATAAGCGAGAAACTCGGATTAGAGAGAAACCTCTATAAGCTAACTTATTCGACTGTGCATCCAGAACATAATTACTATGTTTTCTTAGTTCTATGCAGACGAAGTCGCAGGCGACAATAATATTAAATTGTGTAGGTGGTCTGGTGTACTGGGGCAAGGAGCCGGTACCTCAACCACCGTTCAAGATGGAGAACCAGAAGCCGTTCCTGCTGCCGCGGCTGCCGTACAAGTACGACTCCAACAATATCGCTGCGACCGCGTACGCGCTGCTCGCCTGCATGGACCACCAGGACAACAACGAGCCCATCGTCATGTGGCTCAACGCGCAGCGACTCAAGGACGGAGGATGGGCATCCACGCAGGTAAACAACCCCGAAACGTCCTGTAGAAATGTATTTTAAACTAATGGACTTTGAAGTACGGCATTTTTTCTGCCAATCAGCGTTGTAATTGCACTTTGAGCCCCTTATCAAAGTTGCCCCTCACCGTGGGGTTACAGTCCCTACAAGGACTCGGAACATCTTACACTACGGCTTCATTAGACCGAGTTCGAGATAAAAACGGAGTTACCCTGAAGCAAAGTTTGTATCGCGAACTCGCTCTAATGAACAAGTAGGTTTATATTGTACAATGTTATTTGATGTGAGGGGGAATACGTAGCGTACCTATAACCTTGTGCCACCAAGATATTTGAAAAGACCTAATAAAACTTTTGTTTATGTCACTTTTATAATACTTCGGCTTCATTACACCGAGTTCGCGAAAAAATGGAGGTGTAGCTTCGTTTATATCGCGAACTCGGTCTAATGCAACCGTAGGGTTACGATAACAGTTGATTTAAAAAGATTATAATGAAATGTTTCGCTTTCAGGATACATACATATCGTTGCGCGCGCTGATCGAGTACACGAACCGCAAGCGGCTGCGCGACGTGAGCGCGCTCAGCGTGTCCGTGGAGGCGGTGGCGCTGCGCGGCGCCGCGCGCACCCTCACGCTCTCCAACGACCACCTCGCGCACATGCACACGATACAAGTAAGTGCTGCACGTGCGCACACCAGTCACTCGTAGCGACATCTAGCGACGCCCAGTGACTATATTGTAGTCAAATTTATATATGACTATTATTTAACAATGGTAGAGCCCGCTTTAACATCATCGCACGAATTACCCGGCTCGCCCAGTGAAATACCAGGACCACACAGAAGATAGGCGTCAAATGGAAGCTATTCTGTGTACAGACTGATTGAGTATGGTACCGGATGCGTAATTTTAGTCCACTTTGTCTTCCTATCATTTCCTTATAAGGAAATTGAAGAAGTGGATTGGCGGGGAAGGGGACGCAGAAGAAAGGGTTTTATCCTCTTGCTGTGCGTCTTCTCCTCCGTAGTTAAAGGGTAGGCAAGAGTCGCTTCGGATTTTTCAACGAATCTTGTTGGCCACTGGCTCGTTTGCCACGAGTTTATTTTCACCTATAAATCATCACACAAGGATTGTAGTTTTTACCCTACCGCTTCATTAGACGGATTTCACGCAAAAACGGCCTTACACCGAAGCAAAATCTGCATTTTTATTACGAACTCTGTTTAATGAAGCCCTAGGTTAAATAAATTAAACCTTTTGCTGATGTATGTTTTATATGTGTGTGTAGATCCCGGAGGCGTGGGGCACGGTGAAGGTGACGGCGCGGGGCGCGGGGTACGCGCTGCTGCAGCTGTCGGTGCAGTACAACGTGGACGTGGCGCGCTTCCAGACGCCGCCGCCCGCGCCCGCCTTCTCGCTGCTCACGCAGGCGCGCTTCTACGGAAGGAATCAGTCGCACGTCGACTATCGCACGTGTGCCAGGTACATACAACTACATAAAACCTCTTTCAATTACAGTCGAACCTGGATAACCGAGAGTCCAAGGGATCGCGATATTTGTCTCGCTTAACGAGGTTTCTCTCGAAACTGAGTTTCTCGCTTATGGAGGTAGCTCGGCGGGACCAAAAAATTACTCTCGCTTATATATGTTTCTCACTTATCCAAGTTTGACTAAGTGGTCACTGCATGGAACAGACTCCCAGACAGTGTAGTGATGGTTCAATCAATTAACTCCTTTAAAAATAAATTAGATAAATTAAATATCTCCAAACATTTCAACACACGTATCGGATAATCAGCTGCTAGCGTGTATAATGCATTTAGCATCTAATAGACAATCTGCTTACTTAGGACCAAGTACCCCTTACCTTCTACACCTTGTCTTTAGCAAAACAAGCACCCCTCGTACCCATATAGTGCTTACATTACATACTTGAATGGTTTCCTACACTGATACAGAAGTGATTCTTTGCCATAAAAATAACCCTAGGGCTTCATTAGACCCAGTTCGCGATAAATACGGATTTACGCAAAATCTCTGTTTTTATCGCGAACTAGCTCTAATGAAGGAGTAGGGTAACAATCTTCACTGTTAAAACTTATCTTAACTTAGTTCCTTTAAGTATTTTACAATGTTGTTTATCCAGAGATAATTGGGTACTGGGTATCGTCCACTAACCTACTCTATTAATAAAAATAATTCTCTCAATACCATCGGTATGATTATATTATCCTAGGTCATGTAAAACACAAATATACTCAATAATTGGTTGTCTAGTTGGACGCTGCTGGAAGAGTCTCCGCGGTCAGGCATGGCGGTGCTGGAGGTGGGCATCCCCACGGGCTACCTGGTGCAGCAGCAGCGGCTGGACGCCTACGTGCTGTCGCGCCGCGTCTCCACGCTGCAGAGAGCTAAATACCAACCTGACAAGATATTGTTCTACTTTGACTATGTAAGTATACAAAAAAACATATTAGAACGAATCAACTCTAATGCTAAGGCTTCACTAGACCGATGTCACGCAAAAAACTACCTTACATGGAGCCCTAGGGTAAATCTTCACATGGCAACTTTTTTAACGTCGGCGTTGGCGCTTTTTTACCGCCTTCGCTCGTACGACTGCTATAAAATGACTCTTGTTTCGTTCGTCCAGCACTCAACACTCCGTGCGGAATTAAACAAAATGTTCTAAATAGCTTATATGACTTTTGTGCAAAATTTAATCAAAATCCGTTCAGCCGTTCTAATAAACACCTTTAAACAATCATCTATTATAATAATATTTTTTCATTGTTTATTGTGACAGCTGGACCAGGAGCAGACGTGTGTGAATGTGACCGTGGAGCGCTGGTTCCCCGTCGCCAACATGTCGCGGCATCTGCCCATACGCGTCTACGACTTCTATGCACCCGGTCAGTGTGTCAACTAATACAGTCATTCTCTGGCTCCGATGAGCTACCTCAATTAGCGAGAAACTCGAATTAGAGAGAAACCTCTATAAGTGAGACAAATATCGCGTTCTCTTGGACTCTCGCTTATCGACATATACGTACACAAAAGCTAATCATCATCATCAGCTCCCTATACGTCATCGAGGGTTTTGGAATACATCCTAAGGGGTGACTAGGCCATAGTCAAGCACGCTGGCCCAATGCGGGTCGACTTCACGCATCTTTGAATTTTTTCGCCGATATGTGCAGGTTGCATCACGATGTTTTCCATCACCGGAAAATCAGGATAATTATGTAAACGACCTAATTTTACTCTACTTTCCCTTCCCTTCATATATGGAAATGATAAGGGGAAGTGGATTTGGCACAGTGAAAATAGAAATATTCTCTTTAAGCGCCCCCTCCTCGTAGGTAACGCATCTGCATTTGTTGATATTTATGGGCAACGGTCGCTTCGCTTTATAAAACTCTAAAATGGATAATAAATAATATAATATTTTTCATTTAATAAAGAGCGTCGGTGGCTCAGGGGTTTTAGCTCTTGACTTGTAAACTGCAGGTCCCGAATTCGAATCCCGGCATGTACCAATGTGTTTTTCGATTTTCATATGTGCATATTTACCGACGCTCTTAGGTGAAGGAAAACATAGTGATGCAACCTGCACATATCGGCGAAGAAATTCAAAGATATGTGTATTCACGCAAAATACGCGCTAGTCGTGGAGTTGCGGAAAATGGAGCCCATCATGGGTCAAAACCTTTAACCTTTTTTTTTTATTTTTCACACAGAACGATTTAACGAGACAATATTCGATGCTCTGCCAACTTACCTCCTCAACATCTGCGAGGTGTGCGGCTCCTCGCAGTGCCCGTACTGCGCCGTCTACAACGCGGCCGTGCGCCCCGCCGCGCCCCTCCTGCTCGCACTCGCCGCGCTACTCGCAAACCATGTGAATCGCTCTCTCGCTCACGCATAGCATCGCTACCAACATAACGTAAGTTCATGACAATAATCATATGTCCGTATTGGATTTGTAAATGAATCTCAAATTGTTGATGTCCATTTTATACAATTATTGTAAGAAATGTCCTTTTTTATAATGAACTAGGATAATGTTGGCCGCAAATCTTTTTATATATTTTATCTCTGTCACACTTGGTGATTTTAGGTATACCCAGCTCGCTTACACCACGGACTTTGTTGACTATATCTTAAGATTTGTGGCTTATACTATGTACTTTATAAATATGTTTATTTACATATCAAATCTTATACAAATACTTCACATAAGTGTCAATTATCAATACACTTGTATTGTTTTTACAATAATTGTGTCAATTATATTGACTGGCAGCCGACATTTAGCTTTATATTGTCTTACAGGACGAAAAAAAAAGATTAATTTTAATCTTTACCTTATGTCTACATTAGATCGAGTTTACGATATAAACCGATATACGCTAAAGCAAAATCTCAGTTTTTATCGCGAATTCGGTCTAATGAAGCCGTAGGCTTATGTATGTTTCGAGCATTCATTTAATTTCAGTGACTAATTATTAAGATTGTTTTTTTAAGATAATTGTAGTTTTTTTTTTACATTTTTATATCTTTTTAATACATTTCTTATTCTTATTTGTGAATATTTCTAAATTTAGATTTAATAATAACCCACCCAGTTATACCACTACGGCTTCATTTGACCAAGTTCGCGATAAAAACAGACAGTTTTTGCTTAGGCGTAAAGCTGTATTTTGCTTGACATCGGTGTTATGAAGCCGTAGGGTAAGATATACAAATAATATGTATATAACATTATATCACAAAAATATTTATAGCTTTTTGTAATATACATTATTAGTTATAATTATGTATGTCATACAAAACTAATATGAATGAGAAATAATTTTACTCCTGCCAACCACTTTACGATAATAGTCGTGAAAGACACATGTAATTAAAAGACTTTAGCATTTATTTTTGTCTTAGACTTACCATAGATTATTTCCTTTGTATTTAAAGTACAAATGACATAAAAAAAACTAACTAGGGTGACACTATGACCCGAGGTGGGCCTTGGCCTCCGACAAGAAATCTCTCCAAACTTAACTATCCCGCGCCTTCCGACAAATGACATATCAATTTTTATTTTTTAATTCAAAATCTGATAAAGTTAGTACATTTTAAAATATTAACCGTTTTTTTTTTGGTGCTTATGCATTTCAAGTATTATATAAACACAATAATTGATATAATTATGTAACATATCAAAATCGTATGAATGTTGATATCCATTATACAACCAGTAGCATAGAATGCATGCTTGCCTGAATGAAAAAATATATAAGGCAAATTATGTAAATAGTTTTAAGTATATAGTGTTACTGGCTGTTCGCGACTTCGTCTGAGTGGAATTAAAAAATATAGCCTATGTTACTCGGATAATGTAGCTTTCTAATGGTGTAAGATTTTTTTAAATCGGTCCACTAGTTTTTGAGTTATTTCAATAAATACAAAAATACAATATCTCTCTTTATATTATTAGTATAAGATAAGTACTGAGATCAGAGTGTAATATTTTTTGCTTGTAGAAAAGGAAAAAAACTCAAAGTTTTCAAATTATTTGATATTAAGCAATATTTTCATAGAAATAGGACGAGTAAAATGCCTTACAAATAAATTGTAAATATATTTGATGCAATCCATCAAAGTATTCATTATATTCCTACAAGGATATTATGGCACTTTTTTGACATTGACAGGGAGCCGCCTACAAAGTTTTAAGGATAACAATAGGTAAAAATTTCCTAACTGAAAATCCCTCAGCTGCCTTTCCCTGATTGGTTAAAATGTGACTGTCAAGATGACATTGTTAGTGCACATATTTTCCGAGTGCCATAATATCCTTGTAGACCTATATATCTAATTATAAATTACTTAGAGTATAAGTTGGAGTGTTTTGTCTAAGTATATGAACAATATTTTAAAAGAAATATATTTTGATTAACACAATGTTTATTGAAAGCACTATTTGAGCTTTATCAAGGTACAAAATTTGGAAATTTCCCGTCCACAGATTATAACAGCAGGTTATTTATAAATTGTATGAATCTCATGAATGTAGGAAGCGCGTTACTTAATAATAATTTCCGTCCAAAATTTACCAATGTCTGATTTTCTTTTACTATTTTTATATTTGTGTGTATTTTAAGTTAGGTAGCTTGTGAGTGGAATTGTGGAGTAAAATCTCATTGACATTTTAAAGATTTATTTCTAAATAAAAATATTTCAAAATGTTCATTTGTTTTATTGGTTTGACTGTGTGGGTTACCGTTTGTGTCCAGACCAATGGTGTTATTAGTGACATCACCTTAAAGACAGGTGGCAAGAAGACAATCTGCGTTTTATAATGCAAGGTACTTGATAAAGGTCCAATTTAAATCAAGTATTCCTACCCTTGTCTACCAATAGGTAGTGGATTTAACAACGAGAATGTCAACTGGAAACTTATTGGAATAGAATATCCTATTTATTTTTTTTAAATAAGCAATGCATCTGCAACTCATTTGCTTGTACATTTAGGGCTTTAAAAAATGATATCACTGGAATTGTCATAGTGTAAACCTTGTAGATGGGAATAATTTGAATGAAAATCACAAGAATTTTGTAATAATTTAATGTTGAACATATTGCCTAGGAAGTGAAAGGACTAATAACCTACAATACAAATACAACAAACTTCATTGTCGCTTCTTAATTTGCTTAGCTTTGGATGTGCCAGCTTTTGTAGTGGCGCCCCCGCTGAACAGGTTTGTAAATACTTCTGACATTTCAGGCATCTCTGACATCTTGGCTAGATTGGTGATCTGTTTCAAATCTTCTTTAGTTTCAGGATCATTCATCATTTTTGGCAACACCATGATGAGTAGGAGTGGCAACACCATCATGATCACCATAGGATTGAACAAGAAGTCGGTCAACCTCCATTGTTCGCGTATTTGGAAATACCTGAATCTGGTCAAGGCCTTCATCCTAAGTGGATAGGGCACTTGGATTACTTGCGATGTCTGAATATAATTCACTCTCCTTGCGCGATATTTACCTTTGGAGTTTATTTCAACGCGCACCGGCTCGTACATGTAGTCCGGATTGATAACTTCTACCACGTACGATCCAGTAGGCACATTATGGATTGCGAACGATCCATCTTCTTTGATAAACCCGATGTATTCGTCGCCGTTCACATGAATCCTTGTTTGTGTTTGCCAATTTGTTTCCTCCTGTTCCTCTGGGGGAACAACTCGACCCTCAATAACATATCTTCCGCTGCCAATATCTTCTTCAATAGAGTTGATTGCGTTCGATACATATGCAAATGAACAAATAACGATAAGAATAATTGGGGAGGATAAATGCTTCATATTGTTTTTAAATTATATTTTATTGATCGATTCACGGAAAAAATGTAATAATACTTAACATATACTACGAAACAATTTTATATTATCATTATTGCATTCACAATCTCACACTTTCCATGAATCCACAGATGATTGATCAATTTGACAAATGACATTGTCAAAATGAAAGTGACATCAAGACGTCAAATTATTTTGACTTTTTTTTTAATTATTAAGGCATTGGAATTGATGTCCTTCAGCCACCTTTAGCCTTATTTTGACGTTGAGGGGATATTGCCCTACAAAAAGAAAATTACAATAAATTCATTGTATACCAATCAACTCTTGAAACAGTAAAAATGTATATTTTTTAATATTGTGAAATCATACATGCAATGACATCATACATATTACAGTAAACGCCAGACTTGATAGTCGGCGATAGTTTTAACTTTAGTTCTAACGAAAGAGATTTAAGGACTTTGTATGAGAGCATTGGTGGTTCTCGGCCACCACCACCACTCATTATTTCTTTGGCATATTAAAAGGAGAATTAGATAAACACTAAAGCACTGGTCTGTACACGGCGTACACGGCACTGTTTGTGCGAGGAACCAATGATCTCCATGAAGAGATCTTAATAGAGAGGCCCAACCCTTTATGACCTTAATAAAGAAATAAATAAAACCTTATTAGACGGATTGAAAAGTAAACAATTTTTAATTCTAGCATTGCGTCATTAATTTATGTCAAATTATTTGTAGCAATATCATAAAAGAAAAACTATAAAATTGATTTCGGATTTAATATAAAAAATACATTTCTCTCACACCATAATATATCAGATCCATATAGTCCGGGGCGCGGCCCAAAGGTTATCGATGTTATCAGCAGTTATTTTGTTTATAACTTGCTAACGCTCAGTCCGCTCGCCGCTGGCGATATAGTCAAACAGGCGCAGTCAAAAGTCTCACTTGTATCGATCGTCGCAGCTACTGACAACTGAACATTTCCCCGGCAACTTTTGTAATCAAAATGTTCCGAATTTTATCAATTTTTCTGATATTAACTTCGATAAATGTTGACTCCATGACCATCGTTAAACCCGGACCAAAGTATCCACCGACTAAAGGAGAGGTTTGGCCAAAACCTAGAAACGAAATTACGGAACTTACTTACTACACTTTCGATCCTTCGAATTTTAAAGTTAAAGTAAGTAAAATATGTTTTTCATGTGTTAATTGTTACAGTTTTATTTACAGTATTCACTAGAGAACCAAGCTTGTTAAGATTATTGATTTTATTTGTATCGTAACAATTTTTGAACGTAATAATTTTTGACCTAGTCTACTTGGGTAATTTATCCCTATTTTTTTAATATGTCGAAATATTAATTGATAATTTATTAACTTAGGTGACGAATAACACATGCGATATAATTACTTTGGCAATCCAAAGATACTCTTATATCGTGAAGAGCAAAGTAACGTTGCAAGAGCACAGGCGACAGCAACGCGCGGCTAAAACCAGCAGCTTGAACGTCGGGGTCTTGCAGGAGCTACACGTGCAACTGAACGAAACATGCGAAGTCTACCCTTATTTAGAAATGGACGAAAAATGTAAGTTTTTATTTCATTTACGTTCAACACGTAACACGAGAAATTAGTTCCACTGCTGGAGTTTACACGGTAAAAATTACAATAACTCTGAATAATCAATTCGCCTGACTTATTCAGTCTACTGAACAGCTTGCTCAAAGTTGTGCAGTAAATTTAGAAAACGGACCTCCGTTTCGTTCCAGATTTTTATACTTTAATAATTGGTGTTCGCGACTTCGTCCTGGAATTAATGAAAAACATAGTCAATATTACTCGGGGATAATGTAGCTTTCTAATAACAGTACTTAGTTCTTGAGTTGTTTCAATACATACAAATAATACAAAGTTTTTCTTTAAAGAATATTTCATTGCTGTTTTCTCATAAACACCAATAGCATAATAGAACGTTTGGGGTACGGACTGCCGTTCTAGCGGCCGCGAGTTCTAATCCCGACATTCGACAGTTGTCGTGAACCATATTCTATCACAAGCATTTCAAGCTTACTTGGAATGGTTAAAATAAATATTAAATAGTTAGTAAACAGTTTAACAGGGGTAGAGCCCGCTTTAACATCATCGCAAGAATTGTCCGGCTCGCCCGGTGACATACCACGACCACACAGAAGACAGGTGTCAAATGGAAGCTATTCTGTGTTACGTCTGACGAGTGTGGTGCCGGAGGCCTAATTTTAGTCCACTTTCTCTTTAATATGAAGTGGATTGGCGGGGGAGGGGACCCATAGAAAGAGGTACGATCCTCTTGCTGTGCGTCTCCTCGGATTAAAAGTAGGTAACGCATCTGCAATTGCAGATGTATATGTACAGGGGTCTCTTCGGATTTTTCAGCGAATCTTTGTGGCCACTTGCTCGTTTGCTACTTTATATTATAAAAAAAGTAACAAAAATCTACTCAGAAATATTATTAAATTAAAAAAAAGTATGTAATTTATACTGAAGTACGATTATTAATTACAATTTAGACAGTGTTAAATCTAGTTACGATGTTGTTTATGTTAATATAAACCGAAATGCTCGCATAAACAAAATCTTTCCTCAAATTATATTTTAAGGATGTTATCAAGAAGTTGTTAGTTGTTGGACTTTCCTACAATATTTTATCAACATCTTATTATCTACTTAATATAAGTATATGTAGTGTATTAAATTGACAATTACGAGTAACTAATTATTAAGCCAACACATGTCAAATAACGAGCAAAGCGTTGTAGTTATTGCCAATCCATGGATCTAATAATAATTTGATTTACGCACTCATAAGTAGATTTAGAAGTAAAAGTTTTTTTTAATATTATAAGCAAAGAGATATTATACATAGAGGGAGCACTCCATACTAATTTGTCGTTAAAAAGCGTGCCA
>QDHC01003938.1:513380-524067 GCA_013186455.1 Papilio dardanus tibullus
GAGCAAAGCGTTGTAGTTATTGCCAATCCATGGATCTAATAATAATTTGATTTACGCACTCATAGTCGTCAGAACAAAAAGGGACTCGGTATAGATTTAGAAGTAAAAGTTTTTTTTTTAATATTATAAGTATGTAACCAATAAGAAACAGTTTATGCAAACATTAAATTACTCTGAGTGCAGCAGTACGTTTAGTATTCTTTCATTTTCATTGAGAAAAAATGAGTTAATGAAATTAAAACCATTACAATCCCATATGAATAATTACGCCAAAACTACGGCTCAATAATTTTTGGATGTTTTAAATTTTGCGCTGCATAGAATCCATTGATCTGTATACATAATTGAAGTATGTAATTTCATGCATTGTAAGTAAGAGTGGGTTTATTTTGAAGGCCTATAAACATTATTATCAACAATACTTTACATCAATCAAGTAAATCGCGTAATGAACCTTGAGCGTATTGGCTTATAGCAGTCGAGTGGCTATTTAAGGTTATCATAAATATATACTTTGTCGAACGTCATATCTGACGCAAATATGCTCACCCTTAATCCAGAGGAGTAAGTAGACATCCACCTGAAGCTATTTTGGCTCGCCTCATTTTCTTGAAAATCAACTACTAATAACTAATGAAGTTTTTAAATAAGCGAGATGAAATATCAATATTTTTATTGTACACGGTTAATAAAGGCTGCATCGCAAAAAATCAAAATCCTCAGTATTATGTAAAGTGTTTGCTTGAGTTGGTTATAAATATAAAGCTTGTATTTTGCTGACCAGTACTCAATCAGTAAAAATAAATGTTTTATGACGGATAGTCACTATTGCGTGTGGTCTGGTACTGTACCGGTCTGGCACTGCGCGCTATCCGAGCAACAGTTAAAATGCTGGTGGGTACTCTACCACTGTTTCAATTAGGTGATTCTTACAGACATGCTGACCGTGTCGGCGGTGTCAGTCCTGACGAGCTCCTCCGTCTGGGGCATCCTCCGCGGCCTCGAGACATTCGCACAGAAGTTCTACCTTTCCGATGATATGAATGTGAGTGTGAGACAAAAACCGGTATTTTTTTATTTGGGTGACCTATGGACATCACTCGAACTTTATTGACTAGTGATGTGTTGTGAAAAACGAAAAATACGTTAAATATACTCTAATATACAGAATTAAGTGTGAAAAAAAAGTTTCACTGTGAAAATACTCAATAGATTTTACAAGATTAACGACATTGTTAAACATTGTTCGTTTATTTTTGAAAACTGAGTTTTATCGCTATCTTTTCAATGTAAGACAAAATGTATAAAAATATTTAACAAGCTCGACATAAAATTCGGCTACGTTAATGGTTATTGTATCTGAATTAACGTGTTAGGAGCTGAGGATAAATTCGTCTGCGGTGGTGGACTTCCCGGAGTACGCGCACCGCGGGTTGATGTTGGACACGGGCCGACACTACATCTCGGTGCCCAATATCCTGCGCACTCTCGATGCGATGGCCATCAACAAGATGAACGTCTTCCACTGGCACATCGTCGACGACCAGAGCTTCCCTTATCAGAGTGAAAAGTTTCCTGACCTCAGGTTAGTTATTGCTAATATTCGAAATATTCTTACTCTTTTGAGATTTTGTTTTTTTTTCCATTTTCCGATTCAGAAATTCAATGGTATTAAAGAAAATGTTTAGTATTCTGTCCAAGGGAATAGAAACACTGATCTGCTTTGTCTGTGTTAATGTGTTTATGCCCGTCTTCCTTTTTAGTTAAAACCGTGAAGGATAAATAACTAAGCAATAACTAATGCAATTATTAATAGATAATAAATTCCATTCTTTCTTAATGTATAAAGTAATTAAATATTTTCTTATCAATATTAACTCGCTTAATTTACTAATTAAGTATACACTACGCTCTTTAACCGTATTAGTTACGTTTGTTTATTTTATTAGTTATAAAATATATTTTGAATTAAAATACAACAACAACAATACAACGCCCTAACCCAGAGGAGTAGGCAGAGACTACGGACCTCCATTTGGCACGATCCTGACACACCTCTCTCGCTTCTTCTACATTCATACATCTACGCATGCATACACGACGGCTACGCATATTCTTAATACCGGCCTTCTTGAGCAGCTCTCCAATTCGACCTGTATAAGTCCGTCTCGGGCGACCCCGTTCAACACTTCCACTCATTTTCGCATCATAAATCTTATTCGTTAACCAGCATTCATTCATCCTCTCAACATGACCAAACCATCTAAGCAAACATTTTTCAATTCTACACACAACATCTCGTTCCACATTCTTCCCTTACAACACTATTCCTAATCCTATCATTCACATTTACACCTATCATATTTCTCAAAGACCTCATTTCCATATTAAAATAAAATAAAATAAAATTTTCAATTAAAATATAAATATAAAAAACTAGTTCGAAAGCTTAATTAATGTATATTGTTTTGTAACAGCTTACATGGTGCATATCATTCGTCCATGGTGTACACGAAAGACAACATTGCGAGAATCGTGGAGTACGCTCGCCTGCGCGGCATCAGGGTCCTGCCCGAGTTTGATGTGCCCGGTAACTATATTTAACTTTAATAAACTATGAGGTAAAATGACTTGTATTCAAAATTTAATAAAAATATGACTTCTTGGAACAGGTCATACGCGATCATGGGGCAACGCGTACCCCAACATCTTAACGCCGTGTTACATCGAGGACGAGGAAGTGGGGCTGGGCCCCATGAACCCCGTCCGCAACGTCACTTACAAAATAATCCGCGACCTGTTCCGCGAAGTGCAGGCCTGGTTCCCCGACAACTACCTGCACATCGGCGGCGACGAGGTCGAGATCACTTGCTGGTAAGCTACATTTGGACAATTAAAACTAAATTTCAGCGAAATATATCTAGTTAACACATTTTGACCTGTTTAAGTAAAAAATAAACAAAGTACAATGCCAAAGTACAGTGTCAATGTAAAGCCGATTGTAATGTGAGAGCCTGAGATCATCTGACAAGTTAGTACAAATTTGTCGATGTCCGCAGGCGGTCGAACCCAGAGATCCGCGACTACATGCGAGACAACGGGTTAAAGGTTGAGGAGCTGCACGCTTTGTTCATGCAGAACACAATACCGCTGCTCACCAATAGATCCAAGATCGTCGTGTGGCAAGTGAGTACCGGGACGAGCGCCGTGACGCTTTGCGCTCTTTACATGCTGGCCAAATATTTGTTCATTGAAAGTTTCAGTAAAATCACGTTTTAATTTTAAATAAATTCGTATTACTTTGCTTTTAAACAAAGAACAACTAGTAATGGCTAAACAAAACATTCGTGTGCATCGAAGCGATGCTTAATGTATTGTAATATGTAAAGCGAAAAATAAGCCTTGTTGGTTTGGATCGGAGCTTAAATTATTGTGTCGTATTTTCATTAAAATGAAAATAAATTAACAGCCAAAAATCAAATTTTGCTAATTGTTCAGCGTATTTAAAGGCGAGCCGTTGCTAACCTAAATCTATACTAATATTAAAAAGAGTTTGATCCATAATACAGTTTTGGTACCCACTTTGATGTATGGAAGTGAGTCTTGGATTTGGCAGGAAAAGGATGCGAGTAAGGTTAATGCAGTGGAAATGAGGTCTTTGAGAATTAAGATAGGTGTAAGTGTGAATGATAGAATTAGGAATAGCGTTGTAAGTGAAGAATGTGGTTTGAAACAAGATGTTGTGTGCAGAATTGAAAAAGGTATGCTAAGATGGTTTGGACATGTTGAGAGGATGAATGAATGCAGGTTAACAAAGAAGATTTATGATGCGAAAGTGAGTGGAAGTGTTGGACGGGGTCGCCCGAGGCGGAATTATACCGGTCAAATAGGGGAGTTGCTCAAGAAGGCCGGTATTAAGAGTACGCATAACCGTCGTGTATGCATGCGTAGATATATGAATGTAGATGAAGCGAGAGAGGTGTGTCAGGATCGTGCCAAATGGAGGTCCGTAGTCTCTGCCTACCCCTCTGGGTTACGGGCGTGAGTTGTGTTGTTGTTGTATTATAAAGAGAGAAACTTTGTATTTTTGTATTTTTGTTTGTATCGAAATAACTCAAGAACTATTGGGCCGATTTCAAAAATTCTTTCACCATTAGAAAGCTACATTATCCGAGTAACATAGGCTATGTTATTTTATTCCACGCGGACCAAGTCGCGCACAACAGCTAGTAAAATATATATTTTGTATATTTTAGGAAGTGTTCGATGAGGATGTACCTTTGACAAGCGACACAATTGTGCAAGTTTGGAAGAGCATGTGGCTCGATGAAATGGTGAAGGTAATGTTATTATAACCTAATTCTTATAGAGTTTGAAGACTCGTAATAATGAAAAGCTATCGTGCCTCTTAGCTGACATGGATTCACTGATATTAGCATGTACGTGTATGACAGGTGCTGGAGGCCGGTCACCTCGTGGTGTTCTCGTCGGCGTGGTACCTCGACTTCCTGAGGAACGAGTGGTCGGACTTGTACATGGTGGACCCGCGGCGGGCGGTGCACGAGGCCACCGGCAGCGACTCCCTGCCCGCCGGCGTGCTGGGCGGCGAGGCCTGCATGTGGGCGGAGATGGTCGACGACAGGAATGTTATATCGAGGTACCCAAACATACATTACATGAGAAACCTAACAAGCGTTGAAAATAAATTACGCGTTATTAAATTATTTATAAAACATTCTAAGTAGTGTAGAATTTGATGATTCTTACGTGTGACATTTATTTATTATTTTGCGTTATAAGTAAGTAGCAAATCTAGTCCAAAGTACCGTAGTTATTCCTATCAATGAGAGTGTCGTGCGCAGGGTGTGGCCGCGCGCGAGCGCTGTGGCGGAGCGGCTGTGGAGCGCGCCCGCGGAGTCGCACCTGAGCCGCCGCTGGCGCCCGTCGCCGCCGGACGAGACCTACCGCCGCATGGAGGAGCACGTGTGCCGCATGAACAGGAGGGGCATCGCCGCCCAGCCAGCTAGCGGCCCTGGATTTTGTCTCGTTTAAAAAAAACTCTTGTACTTTTTTGTTTCCCTGGCCATTTACACTACATCATACTTGGCTATAACACTATGGCTTCAGACAGAGTTCGTGTTAAAAACGGAGATTTTGCTTCGGCCTAAGGACATTTTTTGCGTGACATCGGTCCAATGAAGCCGTAGGGTTAAAGTTGCTTGTGCTTTATACCAGTACACATCTTAGTAGTCAATGCTGGCACTGGAACTCGAAACTGGATGATCATTTTATATAATCTTACACAAATTTCATTTTAGTACTTGTTAAGTTAGTTTCCTACGATGAAGTTATTTTTTTAATTATTTCACATTTATGTTTTATAATTCGTCTTGTACTTTTTGTCTGGACAATAAAAAATATTGTTTTTCGTGTAAAACTTTTTTTTATATCCTTTTCAGTGCTTGTGTATAGTCAAGCAAGAATATCTGAAGGTTTACCGTGAATATTTAAAAGGATTATTAAGATCAACAACTTATCTGATCCGGTGGGCATAACGTACAATTAAATTAAGATTGATCATTATCAACTATCGCGCCCATTTTATACAATAATGAAGGTTTTACTTAGTTATTTTCTGAGAGAGGCAAGTGCCAGCAGCGGCATCGCCCACTGGCGACTGCCACTGCAGAATGAATAGAATAGACTTGTCTAGCAAGGTGAAAGAGACGCTTTCTATCGGTTGCTTACGATATGAACATAAATAAAGGATCAAGGACATTATATACTGAGTATATAAGATCCTTGAAAAGGATATAGACGTGACAAAGACATAAAAGGAGGATGCTAGTAAGTCACGTACAGAGTGATCAACATTTCGTTTAATTTACCCCCGCCACCAGGTCAGACACTTGCCGGTCACAAACCAGTCAAACACACAAAATCACAATCCCAATACTCTGCTCAAGAACCGTAAACTATTTTACCGGTTCTCCTCCCTAGGCTACCATAAAGCGCAAGCTGAACTCTATGGAATAGAAATATTTATTTATTATCTGGGCTGTCTGCTGCTTTAACGATTGGTAAACAATTTTTGTTTGAATACATGTGCACATCGTGTCTATAATCTTTACCACACTTTACTATTTATTATTTTTCAATAAGCGATATGCGACTCGTTTTCTAAAGAAAAATAAAATTAATAATGTCAGGGTATCTAGAGGTGAAGTACCCTTTCAAATCAAACCTCGGCCTAAATCCTTTCAAGGTAAGTGCTGTTTCAAAAATTACAAACTCAGTCTGAGTTGTAATTTTTTTTTATACTTATTGTTGGGTTTGTTAGTCATGGAAGAAACAGTGGTGCATACTTCGGCCGAGTGCGACATGTGGCGGTGGATCCCTGGCGGTGTACTGCAGTGAGGCGGGAGCTCCCGCGGGCACGGTGGACCTGCCCTCGGGTTGCATCGTGAAGCGGGCCAAATCTCGCACTCGCCCGCACGCGTTCGCCGTGTTCTCAGTCGAGGAGCCCTGCAAGCCTCGCGTGCTGCTCGCAGCGACCTCCCATCATGATGCTCAGCACTGGATGGACAAAATTCGGAACTTATTAAATACTGAAAATTTGATTGGTGAGTTCATATTTCTTACCTTCATCCACACAATGTATATTGTTTTTGTAAATTAATGTTTGAAGACAGATATTTTTTTCAAATTTTGCTTATGGTAAATTAAATTCTAACACTAAACAAATACCTATATTTATTAAATTCAGTTTTTATATGTTTAAATATAGATGCAAAAATAACATAACATTAACACTTGACATTCTAGATAGGTAGGCAGAGATTACAAATAAAACACAGGTATAGTTGTCAGGTACAGGTACTCTGAAGAATATCATTTATTTTCCGTTCCTTAAACTGAGATTCTAGTTTGAAATTTATTTATAACTAGCTGTTGTGCGCGACTTCGTCCGCGTGGAATAAAATAATATAGCCTATGTTACTTGGGGATAATATAGCTTTCTAATGGAGAAAGAATTTTTGGAATCTGTCCGGTAGTTCTTGAGTTATTTCAATACAAACAAAAATACAAAGTTTCTCTCTTTATAATATTAGTATAGATTATAGTTATAATAAAAATTACTATCTTACTAATATAAGTGTAAAAGTTTAGCGGTTTCATGGGTCTCGATGTTGCAGATGTATAAATTCAGTAATCGAGTAAACATTTTATTTAATTCCTCACAGACAAAGCCATGGTCAAAATATATATTGTTCAGTAAACAAATTTTGCCATGTTTCTGTAATATTTTGTAAACTTTTGACCATATTTGATGATTGACAAATACCTTTTTTACTTAGTAGTCATTACAATGACTACTAGGTTATTTCTCAGATGTTTATTTTTGATATATATATAAATCAATATTATTATCTATATAATTGACACAGATGCATTTATGTTCAGAGGTGTAAGTCAAGGAAGGGCATTTCCAGTATTGAATGACTCAGGGCCATTGTAAAACTCAGATGTTTAAATTATTACTCACATAAATAAGGCATTAAGAAGTAAGATGTTTGGGTCATCAATCCTATTATAAGAAAAATAGAGAAAAATCATCTATTATTGTTTACATTTATTTATTTTTTTATTTATTAGTGGAAAGCAAGCAGCCACCTGGTTCGCTGAAACAGTGATGCGACCGCTGCCCATAGACATCTGTAATTTCAGATGCGTTGCCTACCCTTAATGTACGGAGGAAGTGACTTATAGGAAGAGGATAATTGGCCTCTTCCTATAACTCACTTCCCCTTCCCATCATTTCCTTATAAGAAAAGGATAGGACGGGAAAGTGGATTAAAATTAGGCCTCCGGTACCACACTCACCAGACGAAACACGGAACTGGTTCCATTTGACGCCTGTCTTCCGTGTGGTTGTGGTATTTCATCGGGCGAGCCGGCCAATTCGAGCAAAGATGTTAAAGCGAGCTCTGCCACTATATAAATAAGTAGCCAAGAATTATAGAAAAAAAACTTACTAATAAATGCAATAAGTTATGATGGATGAATTTTTGTTTGAAGGTATCTCGGAAAATTTTGTATAGATGTAGAACAGTTGGGAAGAACATATAGGCTACTTATTGTGTTTTTAGTTCCACACAAACATTGTCACGGTTACCAGCTTTTAATTAAGTTATATTACTTTAAACTTTCCTTACCTATCAAGTAGTTAAAATATTTTGTTTTAAAATTTTGTGTAGTAAGCATTTTGAATCTATAGCTAATCGTTCCCTATGGTCTATACTTCTATTTGTTTTTTTTTATACCGACAAATTTACTAATTACTAAAGAAGGCCGGAATCACCGCGTAACCCTCGTGTATGCATGCGTAGATGTATGAATGTAGAAGAAGCGAGAAAGGTTTGTCAGGATCGTGCCAAATTGAGGTCCGTTGTCTCTGCCTACCCCCCTGGGTTAAAGGCGTTAGTTGTGTTGTTGTATTGTTTTTCATAAAGTTTGTTTTGTATTTTAGTAATGTCCCATACTCGTACGGCCATGGTCCAAATTTGCGTCATCACCCGACGTCATAATATTGAATGCAAATGCGTTTTGCGTTCATAATTGTAATCCGACGAATGTGTAACGAACGTTGAAACGCACGCCTTGATGTGCTATTGTTTTTCGAGTTTTGAACCTAACATAAGAGATTTCCTTGTGTGTGACATGCGATGTTTTTTTATAGTTTTTTGTTACCACGCTCCACGGGTAACAATAAGTGATTTGAAGTTATGACTTGTGTACAGTTGTAGATAAGGATTTTGTTTTTTTTTATGGTAAGAAAACATTACTGTGTCTCAATTGATGTCATCAACTACCGGTAATTTGTCAAAGTATACTGGAACCCGTTTACCTAGAGAGTCATTTGATATACATTTTTTATTTTTTTACTTAAGTATGTAGTATTTAACAATTGTCTTCAACCTTGACGTTGGCGAAATCATCGAATCTACTAACAATTAAAAGAAGAAGAACATTACTGTTTTATAAAATAATAGTTATTAAAATAATTCAATAACTTGCATTAACTAACAACAATATATATAAGTCCATTTGGTAAATCAATATATCGCTTCGTTAGTGAACTTTACAGCCTGTCATATATGTTGTCCAGCTTCCATGGTATGTTCACTTTCAAGAACATATATCATCTCATTTCATATGCTTTGGAGCAGCTTTGCCCGACCTTCGTAGAATTGATGTAAAAGCTTGGCCCTATAAGTTACATAAATAGTTATTTACTTTATAGAATATAATTATATGTATTTTTCCTCGAAATCGGGAGTTCCCCATCTATGTTCGCATACTGTAGGGATTTCACTCATTTAATTTTAAATTTATATCCCCTCTGATTTTCCGGCGTTGGATACTACAATTGTTGCATATCACCTCCATGTCTACTAATATAAAGCTACAATATCATGCTTCATTCACCTTCATTCGTTCATCATTCATTGCAGGCGAGGGCCCGGTGAAGGATTCGTTCAGTGTGACGGTGTTGAGCACGGAGTTGTCAAAGAAGTGCGGGCTGAGCGGCGCCGACTGCGCGGTGACCGTGGGTGCCGCGGGCCTCCTGGTGGCCAAGCCCCGCCGTCTGGCCACCCTGCTGCCCTGGCCGCACCTCGCCGACCTGAGCCCTGACCCCGCCGATAAGAATATATGCGTGATCACGCTTGATAGGTTGGTCTGCTAATGCTTACGCTTTTCATATCATTAGTGGTCATTGATCAATTTTATCAATAACCAACGCTTATCATTATTTCATCATCATCACTTCCCAGACCTTATCCCAATGACCTGGAGTCGGCTTCAGTTCATCATCGTAAACGTAATTCTTAAGTTTTTTTCTTGTGTACAAATAAATCACAAACAGGTCATACGATATAACACAAAATGACATTAATTGTGATAAATTATTGCGATACGAACTCTGACTACGCGTTGTAACAGCAAAGTTATCTCCATGTCACAGGGTCTCCATTGTATAAATATAAAGTCAAAGGTTATTTTCCTCAAGACGGGTACAACAAAAATAACACAATTGTGTAGGTAATTAGTGGTTCCCGTGAGAAATAATCACCGTTCTCTGTACGGCCATTACGTGATCGTGTAACGATTGTTAGCGCTCAGTAAATGTTACAGCTGGTATGTAGTATTCGACCATTCGTTATATTGTGTCTTACACTCTTTAGTTATTTGTAAAATTAATAAATATTAGTCATTTTTGGAATCTTATTTTTGTACAGTGTAAATTGTTAAAGAATCTATGTCGATGGGTTCCAACCAACAAACAACTATGAAGAACAGGTAGAATAAAAAAGAATCTATGGAATCTTCTAGATTAGTTGATTGATAAAATTGTCTATCAACCGTTCAGTGCTTTGTCCTCTTATGCTCGATAAGAGATTAAAAAGTTACAATTGGCAAGAATCCGTAGTTCCTTATTAAAAGTAAAGGCGGTCGTCCGCAGTGGGTTCAGTGAGGGCAGCGGCGTGATGAAGCTGTCGAGCCCGGTGGCCGGCGAGCTGGCGGCGGCGGTGCGCAGCGCGCTGCATTGCCGCGCCATGCCGCGCGCCAGCAAGCTCAGCCGAAGTGAGGGCGACCTCAGAAGTCGTAGAGAAGTCGAAGCTGG
>QDHC01003947.1:0-14958 GCA_013186455.1 Papilio dardanus tibullus
CTAGCCGCAGTTTTATGTAATGAAGTAACCGGAGGTATATGTATATCTATATCCCTAAATGCATATACATCTTCGGCTTTTATCTCTATATCGTCGATATCTACTGTAGGTACAACCGGAGTCAGTACTGGGGTCGGTGTTGATGTACCTGCTGTGAAGTATTTGTCTAAGTTCTAGGCAAACGAGCAAACAGCCACCTTGATTCACTGAAATAGCGAAGCGACTGCCCATAGACATCTGCAATTGCAGCGTTGCCTACCCTTCATCTACGGAGACGCATATCAAGAGGATAATTCCCATCCATATATGTCCCCTCCCCTGCCAAATCCACTTCCCCTTCCTAATATTTCCTTATAAGAAAAGGATAGGAAGGGAAAGTGGATTAAAATAATTACACAAAGACTATGGGCAGAGTCCTAAGGACAGTATTTTCGTGAAGTACCAAGTATTTTAGTAAAAAACGTGTCGGAACAGCAACAATTTTAGTAGAGTAGATTAGTAAATGTAGAGGTATCTTGTGTCAGAGGCCAAGCCCTTGGGTCGGCGAGCCAGCGGAGTAAGATTAGTAAATCTATTGTTCGGATACTTATTACTTGTTACTCGACTAAAATACTATCCTAAAAGTTTGGGAACCTGTTGTACCTTTTAGTTGTTGTTCAATTTGCACTAATTGACTTTTAATATGTTCTATAGCTGCGTGCTTACTCTCCTGAGGACTGGAGCCCCCTTGGGGCTTTTCTAGCAACATGGATAATGTCGGAGCACCCGCTGACGGGGATATTGTGTCTGTGGAAAACAACCTATAGTTAGAGGAAATATTTGTATTTTTGTATGTATTGAAACTCAAAAACTACGAAGTAGATTTCAAAAATTCTTTCACTATTAGAAAGCTACATTATGCCCGAGTAACATAATACATTTTTTAGTTCACGTAGAAGATTCGAACTGCTAGTTATATAAAGTTGAATCTGTATAACTCGTATGTTAAGTGGGAATTCTCGGTAAATCGAAAAATATCAAATACTAGGTGTCTCGAATTATTTAGATTTTGTCACTAGAATTATACATTTTTTTTATGTAGACATTTTTACAGTGTGTGTAACTCGAATCTCCAAAATCAGAAAAAAAAACAAAATAAAAATTACTACAAAAAATATATAAAAAAGCAAACTAAACTTTACACTCAGTTCCATTATATCCAATATTTTAACTAAAGAAAAGAAAAATGTTAATTAAACAACAATGTTTTTTAATAGTGTTTTTGGTCATAACTCGCTGTAAGTTTCCCGTTGGGCCGATCGCAACAATCGACCCAATTATATATAGGTCATTTATTAATATATTTTAATATTTCCCATTAGGTTAATCGAATACATACAGTCAAACGATCCAATGGGAATGTTTGTTCCCGTTGGGCCGTTTGTCCGAACCCCAATCGATCGGCCCAATGGTAATTATATTTTCCATTAGGTTATCCGAGTCTATAGCGTCAAACGACCCAATGGGATTGTTTTTCTCTTTCGGCCGTTCGACCGTACCCCAACTAATCGGCCCAATGGTAAATATATTTTCCATTAGGTTAATCGAGTCTATAGCGTCAANAACGACCCAATGGGATTGTTTTTCTCTTTCGGCCGTTCAACCGAACCCCAACTAATCGGCCCAATGGTAAATATATTTCCCATAAGGTAATCGAATCCATAAAAAAGTCCCGTTGGGATATTACCGTTGAGCCGATCAGGAACGTCCCAACGGGAAACAGTAAAACTCACCAACAGTATTAGCTGGATGTGACATAAGCTGTGGTATCGTCACCACAGGTGATGATTTCAGCAGCGAGGTTAGTAAAGGTGATGATGGTTGGACAGGGGAACCTAAACAAGAACAAAAAAAAACAAAAAATAAAAAAGAGGACATTTTGGAGAAATTATGCAAAACAATAGGTAACAGAAAAATATAGATATGGCTACTAGATGCTTTTCAAACGACACTCAAATACAGTCAAACCTGGATAAGGCAGAAAGCTCTTTAAGTTAGAGTCATTCTCTGGTCCCGACGAGCTACCTCCATAAGCGAGAAACTCAGATTAGAGAGAAACCTCTATAAGCGAGGAAAATATCGTGGTCCCTTGTAAACTCGCTTAACCAGACTCGACTATATTAAATGTCTTACATGTTAAGTCAACCCTTAAACTCTAAATTCTACGACGATCTCGTTTAATGGCACTACTTAGATTTAAAACGACGCTTAAATTTAAGCATTGGAATAATCGGCCATAAGGCGACTTCGTTTCATTTGGAAGCTAAAAATGAAATAAACAGAGTGACGTCAAATTGTATTATTAACAAGGCAATGGCAATTGTTTAATTTTATTTCTTATATTGTATCAAAATTATAGAATAAAGATATATTATACTATAGATGGAACACTCGAAGCCTAAAAGTGAGGCATTTTCTTTGACCTCCGGAGGTCTCCCCCAGTGTTGTCCTTTACATTACATTTGCAGACATAAAACGTGGACCGAATGAACCTCTTTTCTCATATTTAAATTTTATTTCATAGTATTAACTAAAGTTTAATATTATAATTAACCGAGACATTTTTAAAACGCTAATTAAAAATTTATAACAACAACAAAACATGTGCGGCACGGCACGCAAGCCGAAATAAATTGTACTTTATGTAAAAAAAAAACTCATTGTAAACGAAACTGTATGTTTTTTATGAGTGAATAAATATCTATAAACCTAAAATAGTCTTTGTTAAAAATTGTTTTGATTTAAATTGTTTTAAATAAAATAATAATATACCAAAACGATAATTAACAATTTAATGATAGTTTATTCTATTGTTTATATTAAAAATAAAAAAAAACACACATTTTCCCAATTTAGGAAATTTTTTCATGATACTGGCTAATTTTTTTTTATAAATTCCTTCGCGGCACGCATTTTAACGTCAAATTACTATAGAGCGTTCCCTCTATGTATAATATCTCTTTGGTTGTAAAATAAGAATAGAATTTAATGTGAAAAATATTTTAGAATTTACGAGTCTTACCTTAAATTGTACTTTGTTTATAATTTTGAGTTTCGATTAGAATGCGGTATCTATACTAATATTATAAAGTGAGAAACTTTGTATTTTTGTATGTATTGAAATAACTCAATAACTGGGCCGATTTCAAAAATTCTTTCACCATTAGAAAGCTACATTATCCCCGAGTAACATAGGCTATATTATTTAATTCCACGCGGACAAAGTCGCGCACAACATCTAGTAATCAATAATCTGGGTACATAACACCTTACCTGACCCTGGAGCTTGCTGTCCTGGTCTCCAAGTCCTTTCAGCTCGGTTCCGTCTCTCCTCTCTTTCTTTCAACAGCGCCAGTCGTCTAGCATTATCTCGCTCTTTCGCTCGCTTCTCAGCTTCAGTTGCATTCCATAACTCGTGTATACGTTCGTCAGATGTCGAAGCATCTGATAATTCTGTTATTTCTTTCTATTGAAGAAAATTGAAGAAAATATATGTATTTTGAAGGCATTGATAAATTAAAACTATAGATATGGTATATTATCGCGTTTTGTATTTGCTTGAAATATAGCGGAATGTCTTGTACTGTGATAGTCTGTGATAGACAATTAGTATTTGACAAGGCCTCCCTGTACCCCCATCCTCATTTTTATTAGAATTTCTTTAAAAGGTTAAAGGTTAAAGGTTTCGAGCCATGATTGGCTCCATTTTCCGTAACTCCATAACTGTTTTATTTAACTATATCACCTGTGGGCCGTCCTTCAATCAGGTGGTCCGGTTTAGTGCGCATAGCGGGAAGACGTTGGGTGCGGAAGGCAGAGGACCGTATTTTGTGGAAGGCATTGGGACAGTCCTATGTCCAGCCGTGGGCAGAAAAAGGCTGATGATGATGAAATTACCTGTGTCTGCTCATATTGCTGTGTTAGTTCGGCAACTACTTTGTTTATCTCCGATATCCGTTCTTGTGTTAAACGCTTCAGTATACTCTCTTGCGGTGTCTCCCCCGCGCCTTCGGAGCTCCTCTTCTTACGCTTCGGAGTCTCCACATGTTCTAATAAAGCCCCATATTGTGCCGCACAACTGGATAATAAAGAACATCGGAAAAACTTGATTGTTATAGTCAAACCAGGATAAGCGATAGTCCAAGGGACTAGGATATTTGTATCGCTTATAGAGGTTTCTCTCTTATGGAGGTAGCTGGTCAGAATCAGAGAATGACATAGCTTTTAGAGGATTCTCGCCTATCAAGTTTTGATAGTACTAGTTTTACGCCAGTTTGAATGTTTTCTATGTTTCATAACACTGTCTATGACACAATAATCGGCAACATTCAATCGTTTATATAGCTTACAAAGATAAAGAAACAGACATACTTAAAGCATGTTAGGATTTAATATTATATCTTAAATTGTAATTTAGAATAAAATGTTTTAATTACCTTTTCTGTGAATACCAATCGGGAGGCCTATTAGGTTCGCCCACGGTTTTTAAAGCGCGAGAAACAGACATCCAATTTTGATCGCCACTGCGTACTACGGCAGAAGCTAGACATAATTGCTCTCTAGTATTCCAAGTATCTAATGGCACTCGTTTTAATTGTAATCTTTCTTGTAAAGAACTCATACTTTTATAGTTATAACAAATATTACGCTACTGTAGTTTATTGGATTTTTGTAAACAATTTCAATATTGACAATACTGTTTGACAAGTGAAAACTTCACTTGTAAAAATTCATAGATTAAGTTGTTGGCACAGTCAAAGATTATGAAAAGGTATAATAAAACACCTTTTAACCGATAAAGGTTTTATGTTATCACTTTAGTAAGGAAATTATTTTTTATGCATAAAATTAAGCCCGTTAAAAGCTTTATTGCGTTTTTAAAGCATTATTTCAAATCGCTCCACTGATTCTTCAGTTTGTCGCAGGTCATTTAGATTTTCTTTTAGTGGTGCCTTCAATTTTTCTTTATTACGTAGGATATTCGAAACTGGCTTTACCTGTGGAACCTTGAAATCTTCATCATTTTGTTGAGGCACAGAATTTTGTATGTTTTTCGATTTCTTTATAAATTGGTCCCATAATTGATCCGATAAAGATTTAACAAGACTATTTGAGAAAAGATCCAGTGCTTTATTTATTGCTTTTGTTTTTATTACATTTTTTAACTCAATATCTTCATCTTCTTGTTGATTTTTACTAGTTGTTATTTCTATATTATTGTTTTTCTTAACAATCCTGCGTTTAGATGTTCTGTTTATAATTTTTGTAGAGATTTTTTTAAGTTTTTTTGTATTTTTTTTAAGTTCGACATTTTTCGTTGTGCTTGTTTTAACTTTTAATTTTTTCTTCGATTTTGTTTTGTCTTTAATAATTGCCTTGGTGTTCGTTGTGATTATTTTTTTCTCTTTTGAAATAGTTTGATATGTGGATCCCACCGTCGTGTTCGTTGAAAACAATATTTTTCTTGGTGTACTAGTTACATATATGCTTTTCTTCTCATTTTTACCTTTGGTAGATGGTAAATATGCAGATCTAAATTTACCCTTTTTAACTGGGCCCCGAGTTAACTCTGAAAAATAACGTCACCAATATTTGGGTGGTAAAAGTATTTAAAAAAAACTTTGACAACACTCAAAATCATTTTTTTACCTTTGGGTCCTGCAGGGCTGCGCTGAATAGTGACTCTGTTATTTTTGATTTTTAAATTACTCCGTTGATATTTAGATATTTCAAAACCGTTCCAACCATTTCCTTCAATATCGGTGCCTCGAAGATCGTTTATTTTTAAACGTACTGCATTTGCGTTCTCATTTTTGTCTGAAAAAAAGTAGTAAAATTAAACTCTATGGTCTGTCGGAAAAATACCATTCTTAATAATTTACAAAAATATAATATTACACGTATAAATGAGAATAAAGAAAATTGTTCTAAAATAGAAAATCTTTAAATGAAATTCGGATAAAACAACCATATTCAATTTTACTATAACATAAAATGAAATTAACAAGTACGATAGGATATAAAATAGCTATAAAGTTTTTAAAAATTCATTACTTATTTGATACAGCAGTTGACGATGCTATTAAAAACAAGCTAATTTGGCTAGATTTCTTAAAATAAGTAATATTGTAAACTACACAAGAATGCTTATAGTATTTGTATCACGGGAATTTAATTTCAGAACCAAAAGCCAAGAACTAAGATGCAATAAAATATACTATCTTTTTTGTATAAAATCATAAACAGTTAAACTTATTTATAATTAAAAATGATTTAACGTAATATTATTCTTTTATTTGGAGTATTTTTAATGCCCCTAAATATTTATAAATAAAATCTGGCAATACAAAGTCGGGGAATCTCCGAATATTCTGGGGTAATAAAATGACAATTCAAAATCTGATTTCTGATCATACCGGCATTGATAGCAAGATAAATCTTTTCTTAAATTAAAAAAACATGTCGTGTCTATACCTGAAAAATCAATCAATCTAAAATGCCGGCGTTTTAGTTCTTGATTTTATGATTTTTATTAAATTATTAAGTGTATTTCTAGTTTATACTTATTGTGGATTTAAGCAACAGGTAACAGTGCTTTGTTAAGTTAATTTAAATATCAATCTGTTCCATTTCTGACCAGTATTTTTATGCAATTCGTAAGATTAAAATTGAATGTTAAAAATAACTCTTTTGTTTTCAATTGCTTTTGTTTCTTTAACGATTATGTTAACAATTAATAACATGACCAAACCATAAGCCTGCCTTTGTTAACACTAACTAGATTTATATATTTCATTTATTTAAATTTTTAATACTAGCTTGCTATGTTGCTTGCGACTGCGCGAAATTAAAAAAAAACCTAGTAATCTGTGTTATTCGATATTATTCTACATCAAGATCTGTTTATCCCTTCTACAGATACCTTCAAATTTCCATAAAAACTTTCGTAATTTAGTATACTAATTAATTAAAAACACATCTTAACTCACGTTTATTTCGGTGTATGTATGACTAGTGGAACACAACCGGAAATATAGCCCGATAATGATGAAGGAGCCTCGACAGGTCTAAAACAGATACCTACACCAAAAATAAACGTCAGTTAAGCTGTGTTTTTAAAGAATTAGTGTATAATGTCTGACAAAAGTTTTAATAAATTATATAACTTTAGTCTGTTTTTTACAGATCCTATGAACAACTAAAATGGACACATTCCAAACTGTTATATATCATGCACCGTTTGATGATAAATTGAAATGTAAAAGTCTTTTAGAACCAAGAAATATACCATTATGGGACAGAAGAAATCTCCAATTGAGAAATGATGAGGAGTATTTCAATTTTGAAATTATAGAGAAAGATTCCGATACCGATTCTGAGGATATTAAAGGTATTTATTACTTTATACCTGTGACTTTCATCATCATCATCATCATCAGCATTTTTCTGCCCACTGCTGGACGTAGGCCTTCCCAATGCCTTCCATAGACAGCGGTCCTCCGCCTTTGAATCTGATTGCCCAAAATAACAGCCTATAGTGGTATAATATAGCTTTCTAACTGAAAGAATATTTCAAATTCAGGTTTTGAAGTTAACTCAATGCTAACAATCAAATTGTGTAAAAAAACATTTTTTAAAATATAGCAATTACAAAATCAAAATTAACTTAAATAAATTTACTGTCCGGTATCGTGCCCGGTGCAAAGGTACCCATCACACTCATTGTTACTCTTTATAATATCACTAGCTGTTGTGCGAATTCGTTTGCATGGAATTCAATAATATATCCTATGTTACTCGGGGATAATGTAGCTTTCTATGAGTGAAAGAATTTTTGAAATCGGCCCAATTATTGAGTTATTTCAATACATACAAAAATTGAAAAATATAAAGTTTGTCTCTTTATAATATTAGTATAGATTATAGATATAATATTCCAAGAAATATAGATTAAGTTATCTGGTGGTTATACTAGGGAGATGTGATTTTCCTCCGACTTTGTCTCCGACAATAGTCTTATAAGTAGGCATAACACTAAGGCTAAGGCCGAGTTCATAATAAAATCGGAGATTTTGCTTTGATGTAAGGATGTTATTTGCATGACATCGGTTTAATAAAGCCGTAGGTTAACGAATATGATCTCTTTATTTTATATTCTATGTGCATGTTTTCTCTTACCATATAGACTAGATTTTACCTAGATTTTTTTTTTATTTCTAGATGAAATTACAGATACCATACAATATAATCAATGCCATCTCTGTAATCTACAAGTACCCTACGGTTATATGAAATCACATCAAAACAGCGAGAAACATAAAACATATGTGAAAATTTCAGAAATGGCTTTAGATAGGGTCCGGAAACAAATGACAGTAATATATCCAACAGAAAAAGATAATAATTCAATGTATTTCTGTGATTCATGTGTTATAATAATACCGAAGAGAGATAAACAAACCCATTTAGTATCGAATCATCATAAAAATTCCAATTTCATCGATAAATTATTGAATGATTTTTCCAAATTATACTCCGATGATATCGAAGATTCAACATCACCATTGTCAGAAGACAACATAGAAAATATAGAACAAGATAAAAATGACGAAATTAATGAAAGTGGACTTCAACAAATTAATCAAAATGAACCTATGAAAATAGCAATCGATGGTACATTAAAAAATATAATAACCAAACTACAAACATATATAAATATACATTATTTGGATGAGACATATTTAACAATAGAGACGGAAGATATAAATATAAAAGTCACACATAAAAACTTCCATAGTTTCTTCATATTGGGCGGTAAACATGTACAATGCAAGTTATGTTGTGAAATAACCAAAGATATGAACGAACATATCTTAAATGATAAACATTTGAAGAAACTAGCTTTACCCATTGATAAGAATTGCATAAGGAAGGTAAGTTAAAGTTTTTTTATGTTATTAAGTGGCAAACGAGCGAGCACTCACTTAACTAAGCGACTGCCCATAGACATCTGCAATTGATGCGTTGCCTACCCTTCATCTACGGAGACGCACAGCAAGAGGATAATTCCTCTTCCTATACGTCCTCTCCCCCGTCATCCACTTCCCCTTCCTATAATTTCCTTTTAAGAAAAGGATAGGAAGGTAAAATGGACTAAAATTAGTCCTCCGGCACCATACTCATCGGACGGAACACGGAAAAGATTCCTTTTGACGCCTGTATTCTGTGTGGTCACACATGTAGGAAGTATTCGTACACTACTTACTAAGTTTTTTAGTTCCGTACAAACGGAGTCGAAGGCGACACCAGTTAATATTAATAATTTGTTTCAGCTGGAAGATTCGCAAGGGCATTGCATATTATGTAATGAATTAATAGAATGTCCCGAAGTACATGCACTTTGTGATAGAAATCATGATAATTATATGAACCAAGCGATGATGTTCAGTAAAAATATAGAAATCGAACCGAATGTGACTAATAAAGTCGAGAATAAAAATAACGAAGAAACTGAACCAATAATTACTACTGATAAATCTAAATTTTACTTTTGTAATGTATGCTATATACCAGTTTATGATGATGATAAAGACACGCATTGCTATGATCCAAAACATATATATAATACAAGAATAAAGGAGCACTATCTGTTCGATTTCTCTCACACACTTAAGAAATTAAATTGTTTAATTTGCAACACATTGGTACATACGAATAAAATTAAAGATCACTTATTAAACACCAAACATATAACAGAATATAATGATTTTTTGGCTTTTAACTATCTGAATATATGTAAAAAGAATATATTTTGTGAACTATGCATGATATATATTAATATAGGTGATGAAATTAAACATACAAAATCGTTAATACATATGGAAATTATAAAATCTAAAAATGAAGGTAAAACGAATAAAAGTAAAAATAAAAAAAATAAAAAAGATAAAAAGAAAGATCAAATGAAAACAATCGATATAGATACAAAAACTTCAGTAGACAAAACTCTAAATGATAAAGAGACATCAGTTACATGCAAAGTATGTGATATAACAATGCAAAACAAAGAAGCAGTTATCAAAACCCATTTATTAAATTACCATCAGATAGACGATGCTAAATCAGTTATAGAAAATAGTAAAATGAAATTAGTCGGTAATTTATTTATATGCGAAAATTGTTGTGAATACGTCGCTATAGAAAACCATTTAAAACACCTATCAAGTCTAACACATATAGTAAAATCATTTAAAAAACCTCAAATAAACTTAAATCCCGAAAAAACTTTCGCTCTAGCATTGAAAAATGACGACAAGAATAATAATGAAGTACCCTCTACTTCTAAAAATAACGAAATACCCTCCACTTCCAAAAATAACGAGGTAACCTCAACTTCGAAAAATAACGAAGTACCCTCCACTTCGAAAAATAACGAAGTACCCTCCACTTCGAAAAATAACGAAGTACCCTCCACTTCGATAAATAACGAAGTACCCTTAACTTCGAAAAATGAACCTGCAACCGTCAAAACTAATACTGGACTACCTGTAACTTTAAAAAATACCGTACTACCTTCACCCGTACAAAATAAAATACCCGCAAAAGACATATTTCTTATGCCAAAAAGAGAAAAAATCGACATCAAACCAATATTTTGCTTTATTTGTAATACAAATGTCCCAGGTGGTGTAAATGCTATAAAAATCCACGGTGATGGCAAAAAACATAATCAGAATTTACAAATAGTGATGAAAAATAATAATATCGAAGATAGAGTTGACCATTATCGATGTACAATTTGTTGTATGCAAATCGATAAAACTGATTTAGTCAATCATATTAATAGCAAATACCATCTAAGCGTGGAAAAAAATAAACCAGGAGTTACAACTATCACATATTGTGATGTATGCCAAAAATATATAACAATGAAAATGGAGGCACACGTTTTAAGTAGTACCCACAAAAGTAAAGAGATACCTAAAACTGTTCCAAGTTACATTTGTCATATTTGCGATGTTGAATTATCTAACAGTTTAATAAATAAAAAAGAACATAATGACGGTAATCAGCATAAAAATAACGTAAAAATATTAGACGATAATACTATTAAAGTTCTTGAAGATAAATGCTATTGCGAAACTTGCGATATGAGTTTCGTATTTAAATTGATTAGACAACATATAAGTACGTCGCAACATTTAATTTTAATGGGCAACGATGTGCCACAGTAAAATATAATAAATGAGGGTAGAACGAGAAAAAACAACCCGATATTGACTAAAACTATAAATAAAAAGTAAACGATAAATAAAATCCTTAATAAATACTGAGGGTAGTATAAGAAAATACGTAAATTATTGTCTAAAAATGAATTAAAAATGCTCTCTTTGGATTATTGCAAATAATTAACAAGATAATTAACTAAATACTTTAAAATATTGTAGAGGGTAGTTCAAGAAAAAATGATTAAATGTTGTATTTTGAATGTTCTAGAATAGTGACCATGTTTTATCCATACTCTTTTATATTAATGTAAGGTAGTTATAAGTTTTTCGTCTACCTACATTGATAATTCTATCTGTAGTTTACTCATTTACGTAAGTTTACATTATAATCAATATTAATTGTAAAATAATTTGTAAATAATATACAGTTTTACACTTTTTGATTTCATATTATGTAAAAAAACATCTGAATGTCCTGCTCGATAGGACCAACTTTGATAGTTGATTTTAGATTTACTTAAAAAAAAGGGATTCCCTCCAAATATTTTGTTACATTTTGAAACTGTGATCAAAAATATATTAAGTCTAATTTAATTATTAATTTCAAGCCAAATAATTATTTTTTAGTTATTTATAAGTACAACTGTTAAATGTGCCATTCCATAGTAATATTCTTTTTATATGAGCAAGCGGTCACCTGGACTCGCTGAAATAGCGAAGCGACTGCCCATAGACATCTGCAATTACAGATGCATTGGCTACAATTAATTTACGGAGGAGACGCACAGCAAGAGGATAATACCTCTTCCTATACGTTCCCTCCCCCGACAATCCAATTCCCCTTCCCACCATTTCCTTATAAGGAAATGATAGAAAGAGAAAGTGTAGTAAAATGAGTCCTCCGGCAGCACAGTGTATAGAGTGTAGAGGGAATATGTTTCATTAGCCGCGTGTCTGTGTGTGTGTCAGAGAGAAACAACAAGTGCGAACATGTTAAAGCGGCCTCTACCACTGTTACTGTATTTTTAAACACTTCTTTAGTATAGTATTGTCTGTGCTAGTTAATAAATACTTCCTAACTTTACTCGTTTATTAAGACTTGATAGTTGAAAGTCTTCAGCATTTAGTGTGATGTTTAGTAAGGTTAGCCAGTATTAGGATGGTTCAATTTCTTTATATGAAGGGTAACTAGAATAATAATATTTGTAAGACAAATAAAAAAAAATTGTAGAAAAACAAAAAAATAAAAATATTTCTTACATTGCGGACATTAGAAAGTGATGTTAAGATTATTGAAGCGCTCTTAAGCTTTGTACGCACTAGGATAGTATTTTAGTCGAGTAGCAAGTAGCATTTATCTGAACGAAGGATTTACTGTTCGGAATCGTTTAAGCCTAAACCTACGCACAAGGATAGTAATTTAGTAACTAAACGTGTCCCAACAGCAACATTGTAGTTGAGTAGTTGTTCGGGTACTTGCTACTCGACTAAAATACTATCGTGGTGCGAATAAGGCTTAAGGCCAAGATCACTACATAGTGTAAAACAAAGTCATCTCTGTCCCTAAATGTATGCTTAAATCTTTAAAACTACGCATTTTTTTTGATGTGTTTTTTTTAATAGAGTGACTGAAGAGGAAGGTTTATATGTTTTTGTACAACTACCCGCCCCGGCTTCGCACGGCTGCAATTGGTATGGCTGTTATATACAATAACAGTTTCTCTGTAGTGTATTTAGTATCATTGCACCCGTGCGAAGCCGGGGCGGATAGCTCTATTATATTCTTGGTTAACTAAACCAAGAGTTCTGTTATATGTTTAAAATAATTTAGTCTGTGTTTATAAGAAACAATTACTTTTTTTAATTGGAAATCTTAAAGATTTGCTTTTAAACAAGCTTAAACGCTCAAATTGTTTTTTTTATAATTTTTTTTATTGTTAAAAAATGTTTTGATAGTGTTTTAAAAGTAAATTAAAAGATATCCCAATCGCATTCCAGTCCAGTGTACGAGCGCTGGATTGTATTTCGAATCTAAAAATACATTGGAATTGAATTCCAGTGGTTTTTAATTTATTCCAGTATTAATCCAGCGCTGGACTGGAATGGTAATGCAGATTATTTCTTAATGTGCTTAGTGTATAGTAGTAATATTAATATGAATCATGTCTAGTTTTTTGAGGAAACTAATGTCATGTTTTAATGACAATGTTTAAATCAAAGATATATTATACTATAGATGGAACACTCGAAGCCTAAAAGTGAGGCATTTTCTTTGACCTCCGGAGCTCTCCCGCAGTGTTGTCCTTTACATTACATTTGCAGACATAAAAAGTCGACCGAATGTAACCTCTTTTTTCATATTTAAATTTTATTTCATAGTATTTACTAAAGTTTAATATTACAATTCATCGAGACATTTTTAAAACGCTAATTAAAAATTTCTAACAATCACAAAACAAAATTAGTATTTGCTAAAAATCGTTTGTATTTAAATTGTTTTAAATAAAATAATAATAATGATAAACGATAATTAACATTTTAATGAATGTTTTAGTTTATTCTATTGTTTATTTTAAAAATAAAAAAAAGAAATTTTCCCAAACTTGGGAATTTTTTTCATGATACTGACACAATTTTTCTTTTTTAATAATTTCTTTCGCGGTACGCATTTTAACGTCAAATTACTATGGAGCGCTCCTTCTATATATAATATCTCTTTGGTTTAAACGTTTTCTATACCGTAATCCAATCTAAACAAGAAATAAACTACAGCTCACAACTAAAACTCTTAAATGTAATATTTCTATTAACATACTTTTTCTCATAAATACAAACTTGGATTAAGCGGGAATCATTCTCTGGTCCCGACGAGGTACCTCGATAACCGGTCAACCGAGTTCGCGCAAAAAACGAATATTTTACTTCACTGTAAAGCCGTTCTTTGGGTCACATCGGTCTACTAAAGTTTTAGTGTAAGCGAGAAATTCGGATTAGAGAGAAACCTCTATAAGCGAGATCAATAACACAGTGTTTTAGATTCTGGCTTATCTAAGCTCGACTACATATAACATTAGCTATCTTTATTTTACTTTGTCTCACAATTTTGACAAAATAATTAAAAAGTATCAAATTTCTAATGTCCATGTATAGAAGGGCCTCTGTTTTTATATAAGTCTTTATGCCTTGTACGCACTAGGATAGTATTTTAATTGAATAGCAAGTAATTTAGTAGCTAAACGTGTCCGAACAATATTCTATTGTAGACTAGCTGACCCGGCAAACTTCGTACTGCCTCAACGATAAAAGACCTAATACTTTTGAAAATTTCTTGCTCATTTAGCAGTAAAGTGTCACTATCACAAAATAGTTTGTATGGAAAATAGAAAATGGCTGTTTTGAGGTTTTTCCGGGGAATTATTAGATTTTTTTTTACCTTCAAAACCATCCTTAGACCTCTAAGACCATTTCAAGACCAAGATAAGATAAATTCGTTCAGCCGTTCTTGAGTTTTAACGAGACTAACGAACAGCAACTCATTTTTACATAAAAATTAATGGTCCTTCGAGCCGAATGTTAGATACTGAGTGGACTGTATTTAGTTGGTATTGATGGTAAATAAAATGCGTTGGATGAAATAGGGCTTATATTGATGTCATAAATGGTACAATGGTATGTTGACGCGTTGCGTGTC
>QDHC01003965.1:9658-53834 GCA_013186455.1 Papilio dardanus tibullus
CGGCACCGCACCCCGCACCCCGCCACCCGCCACACACCCCGATACTCTCTCCTGCGATATATTATTTTGATTTGTATTTTATGTATAGAGCGAGGACGCCGGGGGGCAAGCGCTTCATATGTTGAGTCACCAGGGCGGTAAGACCTACTAACACTGGGTAGTCCTAACGTGAGAACGTCTGTGTTGAATGTGCAGTAAAATAATAACTCTTTGTTTTTTCTTTGACGTTACTCTTGAATAACGACTTGTCTCAGTTCGATGTTGCGTGTGTTTCTATGTTTCGATGGGGATGACTTTACTGAAATAGTGTATATAGATACGCCCGATGGCCGTTCGTTGCTAAATGTCGCAAAAGACTGTTATACCTCTATCTTTTGCTGAAGATTTAATTTGTGTGAGCTGCGCAATCTGTTTAGTTCTTCCGTTGAGTTTTTATTGATCGGAACGCTTTTTATAGGTATGTTTATTTCTCTATCCCAATCTACTGTTCTCTTCTCTTACGAGGCGCGGCCCGCCGCTACGTAAAGCTCTAGCGAGCGGCGTAGCGCGGCCCTGGCCATGGCTAAGCGTGCTGTCAGTGTTAGCGCAGTAGGCCGCAGGCTCGGCTGCGACCTCCTCCACACTACATCTCACATGGATCATTTCTCTTCTTCGATTAACCGACTTTGCTATTATCACCGTTCATTTAGGAATGGCTTTTATCGATACGCTCATTCGCTAAGTTGATTTATTTTGTTTGTCGCGACCGCGGGAGGAGTGGCCTCACGCCCGTGCTCATTTTATTTTGTTTTTCTTTAGTTGTTTGAGTTTGTCGCGCGAGGGGGGCGCGCCGCGGCCGCTCCGCTCGCCGCGCGCTCTTTGGCGAGCTATAGTGACATCATTATTGTGTTGTAGAGTCACGAGGTGGGCATGAGAACCCTGGTCATGCTGGATGAACAGGGCGGTAAGCATCCAGTAGTATTATTTACATCACCCCATAAATAGTAAGGCTTGTGTCTGAGATGCCGGTTCAAACTTAAGTGAATCATTGAATAGCGATGAATTAAATATTTGATCGATTGATAAATGCTAACAGTTGTACTTCAACGGACGATATCGGGAAGTACACACTTGTTCACCATCACCAACAATATATTGATCAGTGAATAGACAGCACGGGTCGCTTCGCCGCGGCACGGGCCGACGCGACCTAACAATCATCTAAATAAATCAGACAGTATGAATTATTTTCTTTAGTTTTTCACGCATCTAGCTATGCACGTCTACTTCTAATCTCGCTGTTATTTGCATGTTTTTAGTATTGAGATTGTTAATATCTATATGTTAGTCATTACCAGTATTAGTACGTATCACTCAGTATCAGCACATACATCATCTTAAAGGTAAATTTTAATTCTAGCTAATATCGAACCAGATCAAGTGTGAGACAAATATGTTTACAGACAAGCCGAACTCAAACGAGACGACACGAAACTGTCTTTAGTCGCTTTGAACTCGATAGAGCCGCTTCGATGTTTTGTCAGCATGATATTAGTCCACACAACTGAACCATTATTATACAAACAGAGAGATCTTGTCTTGCACTTCATCTTGGTCATTGTCGAGAGCGTTGAGAATTTACCGAAACTTAAATTTTTAATTAAATAATATTTGAAAAATTTGAATCATAATGAAAAGTAAATTGGTCGCGTAATTGAATCGAAAGGTTTAGGCGCTTTACACATTTCCGCGGTGTGTTGTGAAGGACGGTCCTAAAGCGATCATGTATGTGTGTGGACAGAACAATTGGATAGGATCGAGGAGGGCATGGATCAGATCAACGCCGACATGCGCGAGGCCGAGAAGAATCTGTCGGGTATGGAGAAGTGCTGCGGCATCTGCGTACTGCCCTGCAATAAGTACGTCTTAATATTTTCTAATGCTCCTAACGATGCTATCGTATACCTTACAGTTTAATGTAGTTATCACTGCAACTCTATAACAGAAGCGTATACACTTGCTCTATTATTAATATTAACAAATAATAATATAACTCAACACCACAAGTGGACATGTACCGTTTTCAGGGGTGCATCGTTCAAGGAAGACGACGGGACCTGGAAGGGCAACGATGACGGCAAGGTGGTCAACAACCAGCCCCAGCGCGTCATGGATGAGAGGAACGGCATAGGCCCGCAGGCTGGATACATAGGCAGGTCAGTAATTACGTGACGAATCATTAAATACAATAAAAAATCATAGTAAAATTTTATCCTGCACGGAACAACTGTGCAGTCGAGGACTTTAATTTCCTACCCATTTTGGTGAAATGTACAATTACATGCAATTAGGTTAAAAACTTTTATACAATACTAGGATAACGAATGACGCCCGTGAAGACGAGATGGAAGAGAACATGGGTCAAGTGAACACTATGATCGGTAATTTGCGTAACATGGCTCTCGACATGGGTTCTGAACTTGAGAACCAGAACCGCCAGATCGACCGCATCAACCGCAAGGTAAATAACTTTATTTATATAAATCTCGTCAATTTTAAATCGCTATTGTTTTAACAAACAAGTGATTGCGCTGCATAACTATACAAAACGACTACCTATCAAAAGTCAATAAACTCAAAAACTACTAACGGGTGATGCATCAGCTTGTTTCGTAGGATAAATATTGAAAAACATAATAAAAATAATCTTAGTACGATATGAGTCAGAGTGTTTAAAATAAATATTGAATGAGTCATCGTCTTCTTGACCACACCGTTTGTGATAAGATATGGGAATAAAGATTGAAATCTTGTCTTAAATGAATGATATATTTGATTTCAATTTGATTTTATATGAATTTAAATATCACTGTTCAAATGGTGAAGGTAAAAATTGTGATGCAACCTGCACATATCAGCGAATAAATTCATAGATATGTGTAAAGTCACGCAAAATACGTGCTCGTCGTGGAGTTGCGGAAAATGGAGCCCATCATGGGTCGAACCTTACGTTAAGATATAATAGTTCTGTCTAAAGGGAAACAGCGCAATCACTTGACATTTTTACATATCTTTGTAAAAAAAACTTATTTTTATAAAAAAATAATTTTTATCATTTTTATATAAAAATTACTTGTGAATATTAATAAATTTAAATATCCTATTTAAGTATCAACAAATGTAAACTAAAATTCAAGGAGTTTTCTTACTAACGAAATTCCTCTCTCATTAACATTTCAACTTGTAGGGTAGTCTAGGATTGTAGTTGGATGGTAACTATGTGTGTAGTCTAACAAACAGTATTTACAGAATTCCCATTTCAATTCAAATACGTCAATTCTTAACTTTATTTAATTACAATAGGACTTCTGTATTTACTGTACTGTGGCATCATATTGTGGTAAACTTGTTCATTTGTCGTCCTTATATTCTATCCCTAACCTATCGCTTTTACTAAAATTAAAAGATTTAGTTTAGTTGAATGTCAATAGTTTCCTGTTCACTTGAAGCATGGTTCCTCTCATTGTAGTAACTAGGCCGATGTCAAAACATTGGACACGAATTCTCATATGACTCATAAAACACGAAATAAACTAAATATCACAAGCTAGTCTGGTCAGATTCCTAATCAACTAAATATTCTAACATCACCACATTAAAATTTATTACACATCCGAAGTTTTACAAAACAGTAGTAACAAACAGTTATTTATTTCTACCCTCAATGTGCAAAAAAAAGTTGTTTATGTAAGTAACTTCGCAGTAGTTTGAAAGTCATATTTGGAGCATCTGTTTCTATCGTTTACATTCTATACTTTGTCAAGGTACAAAACAAACATTAACATTTCATAGATAATTATTTTCAATACATTCCCAATACAAATTACAAAAATATCTTTATTCCTTTATACTTAAGAAATAACTAAAAGAAAAAGAATATCCCTTATACCATTCATCTGTTTAGTTTGGTGTTTTTGTGTGATAATAAAAAATTATATAGAAATTACTGGTTGAAACATCTGTGTGAATTTTGTATATCATTGTTGGAGATGTCATGTAGATAGCTATGATTGTCTATAGATCATTCGTCACTCAATTGGAATGATTTGTGTACCCCCAATTTGTGTTAGGGTTACTATTACAACAGTTACAAAAAAACACATTTTTTTATATCTTAGGGAGAATCAAACGATGAAAGGATAAGGGTGGCAAACCAGCGCGCGCACGAGCTCCTCAAGTAGACACCGCAACACACACACACACACACCAATCGTCTCGTGGTCTTTATTACTGCCGATTGCAGAGGTCACCCCTTACTAACAAACTAATATTTTTTTTATTTATTTAACATAACATTTATAAAACAATACTGAAACACGTTTATATGCTAAATAATAAGGTAAAAGTACATTTTAAGTGTAAGTAATCTACAAAACCAAATGACATTGACATTTCTAATACAGGTTATAAATACTATACCAACATTTAAAAATAACAAAGCTACCTCGGCCTTAGTGTCGTTGCATAACGCTTTCATATTGGAATGGTATCGTATAATATCCTCTCCGGGAGCTTTGCTCATGCTTAAAGTGCATGCTATGTATATAACTTAGCAGGGAATGTGTAACGTATTAAAATCATAACAATGTTCTAACACGAACTATCATACTGTAACACATTAGACAACTTCACAATCTTCATTATCTGTGGAACTAAACCGATACTAACAATCCTTGAATATTAAAACTCAACATAATGTTATTCAAGAAACAAAAGATCTATCCAAGCCTGAATAAAATAAGAAAAATGTTTTTTTGTATTTTTTTTACTTTGAAATCTCAATTTTTGTTAGTTATATCACTGGCGAGAATAGATCTTGGACCTTTGTATAAAATATTACAAATACATGATACAATGGATTAGACAAAGAACAAACGAATTCTGTACCTTAGGGTGAATCGAATGAAACGAGGATAACGTTGGCGAACCAGCGCGCCCATGAACTGCTCAAGTAAACGAAGATGGCGGCCAAAAACCACAGACACTACATTGTCATTCACATTTCAACTGTCCCAATGTTGGCAGAATTCAAAAGACATAACCTCAAAATATTCCTATTTCAAATTGCTTATTAAAAAAATAGTTTAGGTGGCCAGTGTTCACAATTTAATAAAAAAAAAATATCAATTATTGTATTACAATTTTAAATAGATATTTGCGTATTTTTTTTCTTTTTATATTGATTTAGTATTGTAATTAATAAAGTATATATTCTAATATAATCCGATTAATTTCAATAACAAACTTGAGCGGTTAAAGCTTGAAAATATATCTTTTTTGCCATTCAGAACTTTTAAGAAACTTCAATGGAATTGTCATCTCTGCAATCGACAATATTATTTTATTCCGTGTTGCACTATAAATGAATATGATCTACTTATATTTCCAGAATTATTTATAGTCGCTGTATAAAAAAACCTTCGATTCTATTTTTTATTGTTAAGCAAAAGAATGTATAAAGGTCAGGTCTAGCGAAAATTATTTAATCATTTTGAAAAAAAAAAAAATTTTAAATTTAATTAAAAAATCTGTAAAATTCTTCTATATTCGACTGATATAATTTGATTAGATGTATTTTGTATTCATCCAACGCAAAAGATCAACAATAACAAAATTGTTTTTTAAAAAACAGTATTTATTTAACAAAAAAACAGAGGTGACCCTGTAACGGACTTATGTTCCAAAATTAATTGTTAGCTAGGAAATCCGATGAAAGGCGTGTCGACGTGTGATATTTTGGAATTAATTAATTTTAAGTATGAAGCAATGGTCTCATCTCTTACCACTAGCAGTCTGATCGACTCTTTATATTTAAAATCTCTAATTAGAGACGCCATTTTTATTGTACAGACTATTCATAGAAGCACATGCATACGTAAAGGTAGGCAAGTTTTTTTCCATTATAATTGTAACTTATCTGCTTTTATGGAATTATCGATTAAGTCAATCAATATATTTTAAAAATGTATAAACTACTTTAGTCTATTATTTTCTAGCGGTTCTATTTATTTTGTAATAAATCTTAAAAATAGTTTGTATTTGAGTTCTTTTTTATTTCTATAATTCCTTTTCCTTAACAATATCATTTCATAAAAAAGAATTTTAATAGTACAATTTTAATTAAAAAAAATGTAAATACTTCACTTTTTAATGTCTACGTATATTCAATCGTTTTTAATGCAAGTGATGTAGTCTGTATTTTTTTTTTATTGTAAACAAATACCACGAGACAGAAACACACAGTACACATACACGACAAACACACGTCGGCGAGGCCAGTAAGTATAATTATTTTTACTAAAAATATTCCAAAAAATTATAAATTAAACACAGCTTTGCACTTTTAAGCAACTTGCATACTCTGTGCTTTATATGTGGTCTTTTTATAGAACGTTTTTCTTTTTTATTAAAATGATCTGGACATTCAGATACTAAACTAAAAAAGTTTTTAGTATTTTTTCACATAAAATATAAATTTTAACAATGGGTAAGTAAATAAGCAATTCAACATTGAAAATTACTATACAAATATTGTACACTAACTTATTTAAACGCATCGAAATAATAATCATTAAATTTTGCTGCATTTTTAATTTAAGAAAATGGCAAAAAATATGAGCAATGCAGTGCAAAATATTTTGTAAAAATGATGTGATAAACATTTTAAAAGTAATCAGTATTATTTCGTATTAACGAATTATTATTATTTCGTACATATTTTAAGTAACCTTTGTATTATTTTAATTAATTTTAAATGTTTATAGGGTGAAAGCAATGAAACGCGTATTGCGGTGGCTAACCAGCGAGCGAACAAACTGCTCAAATCTTAAACAGCCGTCGTTTACGATCGGATTTTATGAAATTGACGTTAACAATCTATAATCAACGAAAAAAATACAATTATTAATCTTAATTCTTGTAAACTGTAATCATTTCCTTGAGTTCCCTCAGATAAGGCACAAAAATATTGTCACCCCTTTATAGTCTTCACAAATAGGAAGCAATATATTTTACAGATGTTACGGCATTGGAAAACAACAAATGTAATTATAATGTAAACATTTCAAACGCAAAATTTTCCTTTACTTTATCTGAACTCTAAAATATGTAATATAATGTTCCTAAATATACCTCATCAGGAAAAAACAGTGACAAGATTTGCATGAGCAATATTATTTACTATAAAGTATAATTTAGAATTTAATATTCAAAGCAATGCAATATGTTTTAGCATTATTGAAAAAAATAATAGTATTTTTTTAACAAAACTTTTTCTCTATCTTTGTCGAGTTAATAACCTTTTAATTTTTTTGTTTTCCATGGTATTGTATTGTAGTAGTTAACGTCAATTTACATAACGGATTCTGTCCTGGGTAAGTAATAAGGGATGGACGGTTTACACGAACCACAGGACGTCTTTATAATGGCTTAGGAAAAGTGATTACTAATTCCATGTACTAATTAAAAAATCTGCAATCCATTTTTTATAACCTAAATTTTCATTAAGATTTTTTTTTTATTTCAACAAAATTGGTTAAAATTTGGTTGTTATTTTTTTTACGAAAAAACTACTTGTAAAGATTGACCAACATTGTTAAGGACTTCAAAACTTGTCATAAATGTATAAAAACTGTCAAAAACCGTTCATCCCCTTTAGTTATGTACTGCTGTAAACCCGTACAAGAAAGTATTCAGTTAAAATGAAGGCAAAGTACGTTCATGCTGCGTTAACGAGAGGTATAGGGTCACATTTTATGAAATTTTAATGTAATAAACTTATTACAGTATTTCTGCTTACATTCCAATATAAATTAGGAACTAAAAAGCGCTTTTCAAATATTTTAAGTCGTACGATATACGCTGCAGAATAAACTTGACAAAAAACGTTTAAAAAAATAAGTTATTAAAATTGGCTCAAAAATAAATGAAACTCTAGTTATATTTTTTTAATTCTAACAATAGATAAAAAGCCTATGTTTAACTACGTTAAAAACTTTTAGTTCATTGTTTTTTTTTGTATTCATTCTTAAAAGTTTGGGCTATACAAATTTGTTGTTATTTTTCTGTAATGTGCCAAAATTCTGTTTAATTGATAATAAAAAATCTTTCAAATTATGCATATCTACATAAAGCCTTAAAATAATACATAGGTGTAACCGAAAACAATATACTGTTTGAAATATCACTTTCTTATTAAAATAACTACTATTTTATCCAATTAAAATAGACACAATTAGAATTGTACCAATTAGGTCTATTGAAACCATTTTAAATATGTCTATCCATCGGGTTAAAAATATAATAAGTAAAAAAAAATGTTAACAGTTAAAATGTGATTAATAAACTTCTTCCTATATTAAACGTAGTTCGTTTAATACTTTTTAGAAAGGTGAAATTTCAAACTTGCTTTTTTTCAACTGTCTTTTTTATTATTTTTTTTTAGATTAAGATAATGGTGCCTGAATTAATATTATTTAATCTTTTAGAACTGTTATTTTGTATTTAGTATGAAGTCGTAAGTGATAGTATTGTAATTTATTTTAATTAATGTTAATTATTATTATAATTACGTTCATACCTGACCACAGACTATGTTAGCAGTGTAGTTAAACAATACCATTTCGATAGAACTATTTATTATCTATGTATATTAACAGATTATTCAAATTTAAATCGTTAAAGCCGTTAAGAAGGATAAATTTTATAGTAATTTATGACATAATAATGCAATAGTTTATTAGATAGTTGAGCATTTAAAACTTTATTATTACTTAATGTATGTTGTTGTAAGGACGACGAAATGTGCCGGCCTTAGAAGTATTGGATTATAGAATGGATGTTAATGGCGTTGGCTTAAAAGTTATACTCATGTACCACTTAGAGATAAGTGTTTTTTCGGAATTTTCTCTACGTCTTTCTCTCAACCTAGTTAAGATTGTGTGAAGAAGCACATATTAACCTAAGTAAATATATTTTAATAACAAAATATTTTGATTCGTATGTCATAGAGTTTTGTTGTAAAGCGCTATACGTAACCGCTAGGTGTGTGAGCCGCCTGCGTATAATCAGCCTAATATGATATATAAAATAAAATAATAGAAAAAAAAATAGAAATTGTCTATTTTCTTTAACAACAAATAACGTTTACAGTTAGAGTAAAATGTTAATTTCTAATTAAATTATTGATTTGAAAAATATATTGAAATGTGTTTTATTTCTACTACGACCTATTTAAATAAAAATGAAACTAATAATAATTTAAATGCTTTATTTAACAATTTGAATCCATAAATTAACTTAAATAAATGTACATCACAATCTCAATGTTATTTTGAAACTTTTATCGATATCTACGATATATCTTCGTCACGCCGCTGAAACAATATTTTTTTTCGTTAATATTCATTTTTAAATAAGTATTTTCACACCTATAGTTACTTCTAAATACTTAGAATAAACTATTGTTAACGTAACTAGGGCTTTGAATATTCAATATTAAAAGTAGTTTTTTTTTCATACTATAATTTGATATTAATAAAATTACTATTAAACAATTCACAGTAAAGCTCGAAACTTACAAGCCCAGGTACACGCGCTACTAAGCGATTCGATAGCGATATCAAAAATGTATGGAACTGATACTGACGTTCGATATCTCACACGTGACAAGCACATGACATATCGAATGTCATTGTCAATTTCATAGATTTCTGTCGATTCTATCAGCGATATCGCCAATCGAAAAATACTTTGGGTAACTCTCCTGAGCTGCTACTTACTACATTTTAAACAAGCAACCTTGTACGTTTCGCCTTATGGGTCATAACTCTGACCATTTCCCTTTTCTCAGTCGATTTTATCTTTCCATTTTACAATAGAAATGCCTACTGACCTAAATCTCTCATCCCTTTCCTCAGTTTATCTGTCAATAGAATTTCTCATATTATCACATACGTACCTAACTCAACGATAAGTTCCAAGCAGACCATGAGAGTGAAGCCGCCAATGGAGCAGAGGAACTGCGCCAGTCCTGTCCTATCCTGTCGCCACACCTCGAAGAATACCACGTACATGAGAGTACCACATGCCAGACCCTAGAAAATACATACAAACTACTTAATATTCGTTTTAAATAAATGGTTTAGTTTGAATGTTTGAATGAAGCTTTGTTTCCACCAGGATAGTAATTTAGTAACTAACGTGTCTACATCTTTTGTTCGGATACATGCTACTTGACTAAAATACTATCCTGAGGTGAACAAGGCTTAGTTTCGAAAGCTATTGGCAACATTTTTAATTTAAATAACAGATTAATTCGTCTTAAAACCGTGTCATGGTATTTTTAAAATCCTATTACATTTTAAAGAACAATACAGAATATTTACAAAGGTTGTCTTAACATTTTACATCGCATTGATCTTATTATTAGTTATGCATATTTATTTTTTATATTTAGTAGTTTGCAAATAAAACACAATGAAACTCTAAATGAAATTGCTTTAAGAAATTAATGTGCTATCTATTGTCGGGAATAGCACCACCATGTCACTAACAGCCGTTTTATTGAGCAAATCGCCACCAAGATTCGCTGAAAAATCCGAAGCGACCCCTGCCCATAGACATCTGCAATTGCAGATGCATTGCTTACCCTTAATCTACGGAGGAGAAGACGCACAGCAGATAATACCTCTTCCTATGCGTCCCCTCCCCAGCCAATACACTACCCCTTCCCATCATTTCCTTATAAGGAAATGATAGGAAGATAAATTGAACTAAAATAAGGCCTCCGGGACCACACTCATCAGACGGACCTTACCAATTTAAAAAGCAATGTAACAAGCGTTTTCAATCGAGAATACAATAGTATTACCTGTAATATGACTGAGTATAGTCCGGCCGCAGCAGCACCAGCGCCACCGACCAGTAAAATGCCCACTCCAATGCCCAACGCAGAGACGAAGGAAAATGTGAAGATGTACACAATAGATAGCCATCTCTTCGTCCCCGCGGCCAGTAACTCCACACCGATGCAGAATGCTATTATGTATTTATGTGCTGAAACTGCACCGAACATGTACCTGGAAAACGTAGGTAAGTTAAAATACTCACACGACGCACATTATTGATGTCGACTAATGGTTGAATCTTTGTAACTAAGTCCCTACCATAAGTATTTTAAAAACTCGTACAAAAACATATTATTATACTTCTCATTCTTATTTTTCGACTCGTGTTTAGGAGTGAAATCTCGGATTTAAAAAATATGTATAAGTACCAACTTGAATTAATAAAACATCGTATTATTTTTTTAATCACTAAAGTTTTAAATAGATATCCGTCCTTGTTTACCTAATTTGATACTGATTGACCCCGCTATTGACCTTTTGTAAGGATAACTTCTAATATAATCTTGTAAACTATTCAATCAATATATAAACAAAGTGTTAATTTTTTCGAATACGAAATTAGTTATAGCCCGATAATCCACTCACCCTGGTGAAGGACCCCCGACGAGTCTGAAACTAGTCGGTACCTACACCGAAATACACGTCATAATTCCTGTGTTAATTACGCTAAACATTTTTAAAGGTATTTTGTGAAATATTTCTGGAAAATCGGGACAAATCACATCATTTTAAATCGGTATACCTATTATAGAATTTTACTTATAAATATTGACGTTATTTTGACCATTAGTATTTACGCGTAGGAATTCTCGTTTGCACGTCGTAATATCAGGACGGATGCGGCTTTGATTAAGATTGGGAGCGCGGGCGGGAGACACTGTCATCTGGATTATCCGCTACCACTAAGGTGACCATCAATTTATTTGTAAAATCGGGACTAGTAGATGTAGGTCAAGAAGTACGTTAAAATATACAAATGCAAAGTATTCCGCATGCATAGTGCTAATCAATTAAGAATTTTTATTATGAATTCGATTGCGGAGGTTACAAAAATGGCGGAGACCATCAAGGTTATTAAGGTTAAGGTTCCTTTAATTTCACTTTATTTTATAAAACATTTCATCATTGTATTGTCCAAACTGTATAGGTGGTAATCATAGAGGTTATCAAATAAATCTATACTGACTACTACACCCACTAATGTCTGAGAATGTCTATGAATAGATACAGATTTTAATATTTACCTACGCAAAGAACGTTATTCTCAAAATCCATACTTAGTACGTAATTATCTAAGATATTTTATTAGCTTTTATAAAGAGTTTCCGCTATACGTCGCCGTGATACTTTGCAACGGGATACTATTTATAACACTGCCTAACATTATAATAATTATGTTTTGTACAAGTGGATGTAGATCTTAAGGTGTTTTGTTACTGACCACTAACTCCTTCGGTTACCAACCTTACGAGGTATAATGTACGGCTAACATTCGTGCCGTAACACTTACTACATGTTCGCCATCTAACATGTTACACCTGGTCACTTCGGTCTGTAAAGAGCTTAAACTTTCGTAACGCAACGACTTCCGTTGCTTTCGTAAGTACTCATCTTTGACAGTCCTCACCGTTAAACATTTTCTTCAAAGATTAGCATGAATGATTGCACGATTTAATTCGAGTGGCAGATCATTGTGCGATATGAGACAGATAAAACTTACGTGACTACTCACCACACTTTCATCATTATCACAAAGTGAATCTTCTCCGTCAAAAATAGAATTTTGACTAATCATTTGGCTTTCGTTCTTTTTCCGCGTAGTTGGTTACCGACCTTACGAGCTTACCCCCTCGGTTACCAACCTTACGAGGTGTAATGTACGGCCCACATTCGTGCCGTAACACTGACTATATGCTCGCGGTGTTATATGCTACACCTAGTTACTTCGGTCCGTAAAGAGCTTAAACTTTCGTAACGCAACGACTTCCGTTGTTTTCGTAAGTACTTATCTTTGAAAGTCCTCGCCGTTATACATTTTCTTCTAAGATTAGCGAGATGAAGAGATTGCACGATTTGATTCGAGTGGCAGATCGTAGTGCGATAAGAGACAGATAAAACTTACGTGACTACTCACCACACTTTCATCGTTATCACAAAGTAAATCTTCTTCCCCAAAAATAGAATTTTGACCAATCATTTGGCTTCCGTTCTATTTACGCGTACTTAGAAATGGCATTTTTAAAACAGGAAAAAAACATGTTTGCGAACACTACTATTTGAGATATCGCATAAAAAAGAAACATACCACACATTTCTTGATGACGACTCCAATCCTACTGCTAGACCTTCAAAAAGCTCGTGAATGGATAACGCCAGTACAATAAGGAGACCCCGTAGTGCTGCGACAATCGTATCATCTGCTGGGTTCATAGCTAAATGGCTGTGTCCATGATGTCTTGCCGCCTCCACCTCCTTGCTGGCCGCATCCTTCTCTTCTAAGTTGGCAGCTTCGTTGCTGCTTCGTCTGATGCTTAGTACTCGTGTGAAGCTCGTGTTGGCAGTCTTGTTCTCTCGACTGCTGATGTATACGTGCACCAATTCTTCTACAAAGTACATCATGAAGAAACCGCTGCACATGATCAGAGCGGCCAGGTATATTGGCATATGTCTTAGTTCGCCACTTTCTGGAAAGAATAGAATATTTACAAAGACTTGCAATTTGGCATACTAAATTGATACTAAGGAACTTTTTAAATCCAGGAGTTATTCATTGAACCTAGATTTTTTCTAAGTTATTATAACTATTGTTCAAAATCTTGTTAAACTAGTTTAATTGACGTTCTAAAACTAATTAAATAAAGTGTATAATATTGCTCGTATTTTTTTTTATTTATAATACTCATGTCAACATCACCTTAAATAGTAATCTTGGTTACAATAATTGTTTATTATATTGTATTGTTCTCTTGTATTTGATGTTAATAACATTTGACAAACCAACATTTCTGCTTGTCATGATTAGACAGATAGGAATGTGGGTAGGAAAGAAAGTAAAAACAAACTTCGACGTTAAATATGTTGGTTTTGTATCTAGTTCGTTGTCAAAAAAGAAATTGAAACAAGAATTGAAAATCACGTCAAAACAAATCTAAAAATTATCGATACAAAGTATAAAAATATCTACTTGTCAAGTACCTACGTGTTGGATTAATGACTCCAATCGAAGTACTTTATAATCTTTGACAGATCTGTCGTACATTGTACGAAAAATGAGTCTGATACATCTTTTAATTTAAGTGTCATATCTTTTTTCGATAAGCAGATAAATCGTACGTGAGTCGACTTTAGTATGGATGATAGTATGAAGATGAGACGATAGTACTTGTCGCAGATTAAAACATTTATCCTTAATAGTCCTGTCAGTCAAGTAAAAGCATTGTCACTTGTATTATAACATATTGTGATCTCTTATATTTTGATAAAATAGAAACAAAAATATGGGTAAATTCACACAAGCTGAAACCCAGAAACAAAGTATTGTAAACTATTGCATTTTGACAAATATTTCATATCTATATCTATACTAATATTATAAAGAGAGAAACTTTGTATTTTTGTATGTATTGAAATAACTCAAAAACGCGACTGGGCCAATTTAAAAAAAATCTTTCACCATTACAAAGCTTCATTACCCCCGAGTAACATAGGCTATATTATCTAATTCCACGCGGACAAAGTCGCGCACAACAGCTAGTCTTATAATAAATACTAAAAAATCTGATTGTAAAGAAATGACGTTTTAGTGCTTAAGCGTGTTTGATAAAATTATCAAAAGTCTATAAGATAGAATAAAAAACAAAGAAAATTTGAAAACAAAGAACATTGGGAATCGTATGTAAATTTATATAAAAATTTTAAAAAGATCTGTAACGTAACACATTGCTAATTTGCATTAAAAAGGCTCGGAAACTATTGCATCTATTTGAAAAATTCTATCACTGTTGGGTAGCTACACTATCCTCAGGTGACAAGGGGTATTTATTTTTTAAATTCCACAAAGCCAAAGTCGCGTCCAACAGCTAGTTGTTAATGCAGTCGTAAACGATATCTTTTCCTGTGTAATAATAAATAAATAATTTAATCTGTACTACTGTATTTAACGTCTACGTACTTATTTGTATAAGCTTATGATACGTTGAAAAAATGTACAAAATATAATTATTTTTATCGCTATACTAGAACATAAGCAGTTTTATAATTTCAGAATTGTCTAACCTATTTATAATTTATTTTAAATTTGATTATAACTAGAAATACGCAGGAAAGTTGTCTATGCTAAGGATATGGGTAAATTCAATCACTAAAATGCAAGTTATTTTGGTCACCGTAGTGATTGTATGGAATTGATTTAACGAAGTAACATGTTATGAGTCATAATACACTAGTGTTACCTTTGACTGTGTCATTATAATAAAAATAATACTAAAAATATGCACTGTAAAGAATGATTCAAAGAGCGCCGAAGAAAATAAAAACGTGTTTGTTTGCATTTCGTTTGAGCCATTTGATAAAACGGTAAGATATTATTGATAAAAATAATCCGTATTGCCCAATCAATTGTTATTGCCAAATTATAGATGGATATCGGAATACTTATCATTTAATAGAAATAATTGGTAATAACTGACTAGTTGTTGCAATAGCAATTTTGACAGTAGTAGAACCCGCTTTAACATCATCGTACGAATTGTCCGGCTCGCCCGGTGAAAGCAGACAACACAGGCGTCAAAATGAAGCTATTCCGTGTTTTGTCTGATGAGTGTGTTTCCGGAAGCCTAATTTTAGTCCACTTTCTTTTCTTATCATTTACTTATAAGAAAATGGATGGGAAGGGAAAGTGGATTAACGGGGGAGGGAACGCTTAGGAAGAGGTATTATCTCCTTCCTGTGCGTCTTCTCCTCCGTAGATTAATGGTAGGCAACTCATTTTGAAAATTGCAGATGTCTATGGGCAGGGTTCGCTTCGGATTTTTCAGCGAAACCTGATGGTAACTTGGTCGTTTGCCACTTTGTATTATAAAAAAATAATAATAAGGGAAACATTGTAAATCCTTTAGCATTTATTTACATGGAAAACTCTGTTTAGTCTGTCTAAAGACCGAGGAGGTTATTTGAAAAGCTAGACTTAAGCAGCAAAGGCAGTTTCTCTCGCCGGTATCCCTGCTTGACTATAGAAGTCAAGTTAATACTGAGTCTGAGTTAAGTCTGAGTAATTATTTCGACAACTCCTTTAAATGGTGGTACGGAAGATACTTGAAGGAAATTGTCACCTGTAGCTTAGTCTCCCTATATGCACCAAAATTTAAATCTCTTCGTAAATTCACGACGAGGTAATCTATCTGATTTTAAAACGATTTTTCCGTAACAATAAAGTACATAGTATTATATTTAATGAATAAACATCGAGATAACAATCACATAGTTGTGTATTAATTAAGAGCACATAAGTAACTGCGCACATAGCTTAGATGAGTTTAGTAAGAACAAAATACTATTTACTTTTTAAATCGTTAAGAATATTTTCTAATCCCTTACTTTTTAAATTATATGAAAAATGATTATGTAAAGTACGCGTAATTATGCACACACAAGTATGCAAATCGTAGATGACACTGAGCCAACTACAAGACAATAAAGTGTCCTACATAACCCAAATACAATAATTCATTTAATCCTATTAGAATATCAATTTTGATTGTAATCTTACTACACGTTCTGTACAAGATAAGAAAGTAGGACAGCCGCTGCTATTCGATTCGACTTTCTTTACAATTTAACTTGGCCTCCCGACTTTACGCAGTTGGACATATATTGGAATAGTTTAACTTTATATGTTATCTATCTTGCTTCTACCTAAGACAGGAATAGCGGTAGACTGGTAAGTCTACAAGGTACCCACCTGGTAGACTTACCACCCAAAGCACATGCTCTACAAAGCGATGCTATAGCGAAGATCAAAAATATATGAATCTGACAATGACGTTCGATATCTCATACGTGACAAACACATGACTTATCGAATGTCATTGTCAGTTTCATTATTTTTTATCGATTCCATCACCGGTATAACCAATCGAAAGATACTTTGGGTACCCCAGGACAACAAAAAGAGTTGAAAAATAAACATCGATATGTAGCGTAAACTATTCCAATCCTAACTTACAAGAAACACGCGTGTAATTGTTTATTTATTACACTTTCACGTTCAAATGATTCAAGCAATCGTCATGAGAACAATATATTGTGATTAATATAAAAAAAACAACAAACTCGGCTGACTATACCGTGAAGTGCATTACTATTGAATGAGAGGGCAAATGTCGGCATCTGATTAGTTTTTTTTATTTTATAAAGTGGCAAACGAGCCACCACCACAATCAGCCACCTGGATTTGATGAAACAGCGAAGCGATCGCAGCCCATAGACATCTGCAATTGCAGATGCGTTGCCTACACTTAATCTATGAAAGAAGAGACGCACAGCAAGAGAATAATTCCTCTTCCTATACGTCCCCTCCCTCGCCATATCCACTTCCCCTTCCCATCATTTCCTTATAAGAAAATAATAGGGAGGAAAGTGGACTAAAATTAGGTTATACGCTTTAATAGAAGAAACTATGGAGACCAATCTATCTGTCAAGAAAGGACAAACTTGCGTTTCGACTTAGCTTTAAAATAGGACGATGTATGAAAGAAAGGGTTGTTAATATCTTGGATTGAATATGATTGTATGAGAATTGGATAAGAAAAGTAAAGAATGCAGCTAATAAAGAGTCCATTTCAATAATATCTCGTAAAAAAAAGTAATGTGTGTGAAGGCAGACAAGTTGATACGCGGCTGAGGGAAGCTGCTTCCGCCAGCTGTCTTAATACGGCACGGAAACCTAGATAACGTATATCTCGTACTTTGCCAATTAACATTGAATATCATCATTACCAAGTTTATTGGTTGAAAAATACAATGTGATGCAGTTTCTAGGTTAAGTTTACATATATAGAATTTACAATATTACTGTGTTTTACTGCGAAAATCCTATACTATAGTTACTATCTCAGTTTTAAAAGAGAATAAGAGGAATAGCAAAGTGGAAAATTAAGATTGAATATGTATAATTGAGGTAATTTAGTGATTTAGTAACTAAACGTAGAGACGTTTTTCAGAGGAAAAGCCACATTTTAGTAGAGTAGATTAATAAATCTTTTGTTCGGATACTTATTACTTGCTAATCGATTGAAATACTATCCTGATGCGAACAAAACTTTAGAGACAAAAAACGTATTACGTAGTCTTCCGTACGAAGAGCCATAAGTTACGGCTGTAAGGTTTTTAATTTGTTCATTAAATTCTAGAGAATACTAATTTCCTATCGAAATATCTGTTGCAATACGACCGGTAAATAAACTAGTCGAACTGGTAAGTTGACCCGAGGAATTAGCGTATTCCCTATTTAGTTGAATATGGTAATGAAGAGGTTTCGAAGGCTAATAAAATTGTACACAGTTTAAACTTGCGATTGGATAATGTCTCTTTAAACAAATACTGTATTAAACAACATGTAATGTTATCAGCATTAATGGGGATTAAATTAAAGATAGATGTCGACATATTAAGAACAGATAATTATTTATGTTTTGTGTATCTTTAACCGATATCGTTGATGTCAATGTTACAAAGGAATTCGTAATTTAGCACTTAAAGTTTTTGTGAAACAAACAAATGTTAGTTTTTCTGTGAAAGAAGAAAATATTCTATTATAGTTTTGAAAGTAATTAATGTTACGTATTTTCCGCGCCTTTTATTGTCATTCCAAAATTGATACGAATTAACTTGGCATTTTTATTTTCTTCCATCCAAACCTTATTAAACTCCGCAGATATTAGTATACAAAATGGTTACCTAATCATATTTTAGGATCCTATCAAAATATTGTGTGAACTTTCTACACCTGTCATAAAAAAACGGTCTGTAAGTTTGATAACGCCTCTCGTAAATAAAAAGCGTGAAATTACACACAAATTGCATTTTAGTGGTAGTTTCAAATGTTAATATTTCTATTCTTGCTTTATTTGTGGCTCTTGAAAATATTGATTAATTCTATGTTAGACTAGTGGTCTTCGCGACTTCGTCAGCGCAGAAATTAAAAAGGGAAAAGCCTATAATTCCACATACTTTAGCTATACCTTCCAGTGAAACTACAGTGAACATACAACATATAGTAAACATACATGACAATTAATTGAAATACAATGTCAGTAAAAACCATAGAGACTATCTATCGTAAAATCGAAATTAATTTGGGCTTTCGCAGTTCAACTATTAGTTTGCTTGTCTTCGTCTCAATCTGAATAAAACACGTACATAAGTACAGAGAAAATAATAAACATAACGTACCTTGTAACAATTTAATGTTTTCATCAACTTCGGGCAATAAATGCATGAAAGTCGTTGCGAACAATACGCCACCACCAAAAGACAGCAGTCCAATCACCAGCGGGTTCGAAGATCTCATATTGGGCCCGGTAGATTTCGTAAACCAGTTGAACTTCATCGAAATCAGCATCGGCACACTTCCGACCAGCATGGAAACACTAAAAAGGGTCACCATAGTGACCAACTTTGCTCTCAGGACTCCTTCCTGGTCGCTGACTGTTGCTTCGACATCCATGTTTGGTTCTGGTCTGCGTCGACTATGTTAGTTAAAAAAACTGTCGTGTTTATTGCGCGTACGCTAGTTCCCGTGTTAGTGGACGTATGTATGCCGACGTCTACCACACGACTGAGTTGAGTCTGGCCCTCTGGTCTCTGCAGTCGTCCGACACACTCTTGATAACGACTTCATTATTAATGATAAAAATGACAGCGACTGTTTGCCAACCAGCGCCGCGTCAATTAGCCATTGCCGCTCCCGAGACAGAGGAACTGCACGCGCTGACGCGACAACACCCGTGCCCGTGTGCTGTATGTACGTAACTAGATTGTAATGGATTTGTTTGTCTGTCAGTATATGCAGTACGGCTTTTACATACTAGTTGTTGTTTGTTAAGCAACAACAAAAGTCCTGTCGCGCATTATCAGCAGATGTTGCTCGTGGATAATGCATCTATATTTTATTTATACTATAGCTATATTATGCAAATAAAACGACCTGTATGACTCAGTTTACAGTTATAGTTATATCTACCCTCCCAATATAATAAAAAATATGGATGGGTGACTTACAAGGGCTACAATATTAATGGTAATTAATTTTAACTTATACCTTTAATGTAAAATGTACCAATATTGCATTACATCTTCTATATTTACGTATTTCATAAAATTTAATCTGGTTTACAAGACATGCATCCCGCTCCCGTTTGATGTTTCTTAAGAGCAGGCATTTTTAAAAAGGTAGTTTAGTAGTTCTTCTCGCCAGGGGCTTTTTTATAATGAATTTTTAGTATACGTGTTTTTTTAATATGTGACCCTTGCGTTTTAGTTTATTAAAAATTATAAATCCTCAAGAAATTTTGGCCTTTGCCTCATCACGTTTAGTGGCAATGTCTAGATGACGTACGTCGTCGTCATGTCAGTCGCATTTGACGTTTATCGATTAATAACTTTATTTATTATTTATATTGAATTCTAATGTTTAAAAATAATTTAAATAAATTAGATATGTAAATATGTTAAGATAAATAATTCTACTCTAAAATACCAATATCAAAATGCGGACATACAAATAGGATCAACCTGAGTCGAATTTCTACAGCTTAAAGAGCTTATATTTAGCTGAATAAGAATGAGAATATCTGAATTAAAATGCGTAAAAAACAAACATTTGTCCTGGCATTAATTTTATTAAGTTTAATAATCTGGGTGTACAGAAGTTCAAATAAACAATATGAAAATATAATTATTGCGATATCAGGAAACAATCACTACATTAAAAATATTATTATTAAACCCAATGTAACTTGTCAATGTAAGTTTTAAGAGTCTTTTTTAATTTTTTATAAATTTGTAACAATAATGTTTTATTTTATTTACAGTAAATCATCTTTTCATTATTCTTGTGACATCCTATGTGGGCCATGTTGAACTTAGGAGTGCTCATCGCAGAGCAATGTCGGCAGAGCGTTTAAAATCTATGAATGCGACCAGAATATTCCTCTTGGCACAGATACCAAAAAAAGAAAAGTAAGTTTACTGCATAAAGTTGAAAAAAAAATTGTAAATGTTATTTGTTAACAATTAGATTACAATATTTAATTTTTTAAATCTAGCATTAAGAATAAAAAACTAACCCATCACTCTTTTCTCATAAATTAGTAATCCTAAACATATTTTTGAACTTAAATTCCAACATTGAAGAATCAGATAATTCTGATGACACCTAAAATATTTATGTTTTTTATGCCACAGATACATAAAACAAGAAGCAGTATTCGATGAGAGCCAGATATTTGGAGATATACTCCAAGGAGGATTTATGGAAGATTATAGGAATCTTACATACAAACACCTCATGGGTCTGCAATGGGCATCCTTTTGTAACACTACATTTATACTTAAAGTTGACGATGATATTGTATTTAACTTAAATAAAACTTATAATTTTATAAGCAAAATTAAAGATGAGAAAAATATGCTCATAGGTTATATGTTGAATAACACGTTACCTAGACGGAGTAAACAGAACAAATGGTATGTTACACAGGAAGAATATTCTAAAACGATCTACCCACCATATTTATCAGGTTGGTACTACATCATGTCAAGAAATATAGCATCTCTTATAACTCAAGAGGCCCAATATCACTATCAGTTTTGGATAGATGATATATTTGTGACGGGAATATTAGCAGAATTACTAAATATTAAATTAAGTAATCTACCTAAAGATTACTGGCTGGAATATTATGAATTATTAGAATGTTGTATAAAAGATATGATGAAATTGATTCAGTGTGATTATGTGGTGGGTCCTAATGGGGGTAGAAATGAATTAATAGTAGAATTTGATCATGCTTTGGATAAATGTAAGATAGGAAATTGCACTATGAGATCTGACAATCAGACTTTAAACAAAGTCTGTATTAATTATAGGGAGAGACCTATATTTGGTGATGGTAAAGCTGTGATACAAAATATTAAGTTATAGTTACAAACATATGCATTATGAATTTAACAAAATGATGCACCAACATCCTTTCAACCATAAGGAGAATAGCCTCAAAATATTAACTGGAATGACCTGTGTACAAAGGCTTTACACATTACCTCTTACCCTACAGCTTTATTACACCGATGTCACGTAAAAAACGGCAATGTCGTCCTGTTTTTATCGCGAACTCGGTCTTATGACGCCATAGTGTTACACTATTGCATAAGTCACTAGAAACTAAAATCCCAAATTTGGGTAGTTATAAATTTTATAACTACCCAAATCTGAGATTACTGATTTTGTTGGAAATGGTTTTTATATTAAGAAAACAAATAATAATAAGTCAACATATTTATTGTATAATTGATTATATTTGTGCAATAGTATAAAATTGTCTAAATTAAGTCAATACAAAAAAAATATGGCACAATTGATAAAACTGTTAGCCACTAGTCAACAAATAGCAATTATAAAATTAATATGACACATGATTGTACTCTTAAATATTAATTATGAGCATTATTTACTAAATACATGTATTAAGACATTTTGTTAAAATAAGAGTAATAAGCCTTTTGCTTATAAATGAGTTTTTAATCTTGCATTTTTATATATCTTAAAATAAAAAACTATCTGTAAAATTAGTCTTTTTTGACGATCTTTTGACAAAAAAACTCTTTGCCCATAAACCATAAATTATTAAAATTGTTCCAAGTAAGACCTGCATATCACAGGGTGAAATTCATTTAAAAAGTACTGTCACAAATGTAGCCATTTATTTGTAATAGAACTACCACTAACAATGCAATCTCTGAAACCTTTCATAACATAACAAGACTGATACCAAGTCATTGTACTACTTGATTCTATTTCATTATAATCTTCAACGACATCACATATTTTTAAATCAGTCAAATTTTTATTAATAACCTCTTCGAAAACTGAAAAGTTATTGCAACAAGAAATATTTTCGTGACTCGGAGTTCTAAAGTCTATAACAACAAGTTTAGCACTGCGAGGTAATCTGTAACCATTGGATAATACAAAGCTGTCAGTGCAGACAACATCGCCTGTATCTTTTTTTTTCTTTATTAGCACATGCAAGTTTGTCGGAGCCAGTGTGTTTTGAAATACTTTGCTTAACAAGTCTGATGTAACTAAAGTCCTGAAAAAATGTGATATTATTTTTGATTAGAAAAGATATTCTGTAATTTATTATTAATTGTCATAAGGCTGAAATGTACAAGTTTTATCAAAAAATTGTAAAAAATAATTAAAGAGTGCTTTACCTAAATACATTCATCTGTATCTTCTGGTCGGAAGCTATGTGCTTAGAATGGCACTGGGACTTATGGCAATAGCTTGGTAAAAGGAGGCGATACACCTCCTTACTTGTCCCTGGTGTGCCACCCAGCGCAATGCAAACTTCTTCAGGAACACTCGGTCCATCTATCTCTTTCAACAGACTCTAAAATATAAATTCGTGTGGTTACATAAAGTAGCAAAAATAATGAACTTAAAGAAAAACTTATGTGCGCCTAGATATTGTTTGGGCTAAAATTCGTACCATTACCTTAATTATAAAATCTAAATTTTCCAAAGCAGTAGAAGCCACGTGAAAATGTTTTTCAGATTGAAATGTATCTTTTGCGTCAATGCATTGTCTTTTCTTATTTACAACCTGTTTAAGCCATTGGTAACTATAAGGTATCTGCAATCTTTGATATGCTATAAACTTAATCAACTCGACAACAATATGACCACACGAAATGGATGTCAACTGGTCCCCGATTTCTAATTTGATAATGACTGGTACTGATGTTTTAGCTAAACTCATATTTAATATTTATTCGTTTACTTATTCGGTAAAAGTTTTGGTTTACTTTTTCGAATTTAATTTTTGAAATATGTCAAACAGATTTTTTAAATAGAAAGTTACTGTTAAAATCAAAGAGCAAAAAATATTTTGAAATTCACTGCAAAGATTATGTATGATTCCAGTTGCATGTCGCAGACAATCTGATAGGAGTAGTCAGTAGTAGTGTTGGGATTTCATCCGGATAAAAATCAAAATGGATACCCATAATTTCTATCTTTTCGGCGTGATTTTTATCAAAAACCCTTATCATAGGGGTGGTTCATACGGCGGAATCATCGATTATATGCAGTATAAAACATGGTCACAGTTTTGTAGGTACAATGCTGAGGGCAAAAAATTCGGTCATCGTTTCAGCGACTTTTTAATTACCGGGTGTCAAACTCATACTCCTTAAACGGATAACTAAATTCTAAATTTGAATACTGACAGAAATTTTAAAAATGCTTTATATTGCAAAATCGATTTGACATTTAACTACCAAACTATTATAAAATTCCAAAAGCTTTATTTAGAACTTTAGCAAAATGATGCATTTACGATATTTATTAAAACTTAACATTAAAAGTAAAACACTTCATTTCGTGCAACGTTTTTATGCAAAGGAAGTTAAATTTGGCTCTGATGTTAGATCGTTAATGCTTCAAGGAGTTGATGTTCTTGCAGACGCTGTTGCAGTGACAATGGGACCCAAAGGTCGCACTGTTATTATAGAACAGAAATTTGGCCCACCAAAAATAACCAAAGATGGTGCTACTGTAGCTAAAAGTATAGAGTTAAAGAATAAATTTCATAATATTGGTGCAAAACTCGTACAAAATATAGCAAATAAGACTAACGATGAAGCTGGAGATGGTACCACAACAGCTACTGTTTTAGCTCGAGCAATAGCAAAAGAAGGTTCCGATAGTATTTTAAAAGGCGCAAATCCTATTGAAATTAGAAAAGGTATAATTTTAGCCGTTAATATTGTCACAGAAAAACTAAAGGCAATGTCCAGATTAGTTAAAACTCCTGAAGATATAGAACAAGTCGCTACATTATCTGCAAATGGTGATTCATTAATAGGAAAACTTATAACACAAGCTATAAGCAGCGTAGGAAAGGATGGTGTTGTAGCAGTGAAAGAAGGCAGAGTTTTAGACAATAGATTAGAAATCATTGAAGGGATGTCTTTCCAACGAGGCTTTATTTCGCCTTATTTTATTAACTCCCATAAAGGCCCTAAGGTCGTATATACTGATGCTCTTGTTCTTTATTGTGAGAAGAAAATATATACTGCACAACAAATTATTCCGGCTCTGGAAGTCGCAGGGATGCATAAAAAACCATTACTTATAATAGCCGAAGATTATGAGACAGAACCTTTGTCTCTTTTAGTCTTTAACAAAATAAAGATAGGTTTACCAGTAGTAGCCGTCAAAAGTCCCGGTATAGGACAACATAGAACAAATATTTTAGAAGATATGGCTACGGCTACAGGAGGTGTAATTTTTGAAGATAATACTAATTTGATTCGGCTTGAAGATTGTATCTTAGAAAGCCTTGGAAAGGTCGAAGAAGTAGTTGTTACTAGAAATTCTACGTTGATGCTTAGAGGAAAAGGTGACAGTAAGGAGATAAAACAGCGCATTGAACGAATTGCATTGGAGTTTCAAAATACAAAAAGTGATTTCGATAAAAAACGCTTATTAGAACGCATGTCAATGTTAAAATCAGTAGTAGCTGTTCTTCATGTAGGAGGTAGTAGCGAAGTAGAAATTAGTGAAAAATCAGATCGGATCAACGATGCTCTTAGCGCAACACGTGCTGCTATTGCTGAAGGCATTGTCCCAGGTGGCGGTGTAGCACTTTTACGCTGTATTCCTACTCTAGAAAAAATAAAACCAAGTAATCGAGACCAGGCTGCAGGAATAGAAATTGTCAAAAAAGCCCTAAATGCTCCATGTTTAACAATTGCAAATAATGCAGGGATGGAAGGATCATCAATTGTAACAAAAGTGAAATCCATGTGTGATGGCTGGGGCTACGATGCACTAAATAATGAATTTGTTAATTTATTTGATAAAGGTATTGTAGATCCGACGAAAGTAGTGAGGAGTGCGCTAAGAGATGCTAGTGGCATTGCATCTTTGCTGACTACCGCAGAAGCTGTTATTTGTGACATTTCAAAAACCAAACAAAAATCCATGGAAATGAAGAAACCTCGTGATCGTAAGAAGGAAATAACCTTTGCAAACACTTGTTAAATTGCGTTGTAATTTATTGCTTAAATTAAACTTCTGCTAAATAATAATCTTTTAATTTTTTAAACCAAACTAACAAGAAGAGTAAGTTTTAAACTTTTATATAAAAATACTTGAGTTATTTAGCGACTTTTTAATGCTTCAAAGCATTCAAACATGGTTTTTAAAGGAGATGTTTAAAAGCGATACTTTGATATACAATAGATGAAGCATAAAAAGAGAAAGTTTTTTTTTCTTAAATTAGAAAGAGGATTAGAGCGTCGGTGGCTCAGTGGTTTAGCTCTTGACTTGCAATCTGCAGGTCCCGAGTTCGAATCCCACCATGTACCAATGTGTTTTTCGATTTTCGAATTTCATATGTACATATTTACCCGACGCTCTTACGGTGAAGGAAAACATCGTGATGCAACCTGCATATATCGGCGAAGAAATTCAAAGATATGTGTGAAGTCGACCAACCCGCACTTGGCCAGCGTGGTTGACTATGGCCTAGGCACCCCCTTAGGGGGTAGGCTTCGTGCCCCTCGGTGGGGACGTATAGTGAGCTGGTGATGAGAAAGAGGAAAAATAGGAGTGTATTTTTTTGAGCCGACATTTTCTTTTAATTTGATTTCAAAACGCAAACGCAAAATCGACCATAACTCTCATGTTTACTTTTTATTATCTGTGGATGACACTTGACAGTATGGCCGATTTACATTATGCCAGCACAGTAAGCTAGTGGTTGGAAAATGTTGCTATTTTAGTCGGTTCTACGATAAATTTAGCAGATTTTTATCATATCAGTCTAGCATAATATTATTTTTTCTTTTAGTGTATAGTATTTTATGGTTATTATAAGATTATTAACAATGTTTCGATTAGTCACATTATTAACCTTTGGTAAATACTAAGAATAAAATATAAATATGAGAACAAGGGTTACATTCGATCAACAATGTTATGTATTTAACAACACTGAAGAATTTTTGCCCGAAATAGACCTTCAGGGGTCAACTAACAGTCCTCACTTTTAGGCTTCAAATGTTCCATCTAAAGGTAAAATATCTCTATTCTTTTAGGTATATATCTCACCTCTAAAACCCTCGTATTTACCATTCTATCAAATATATTGGGTTGTTCGGAAAGTCATTTTGTTTTTTGATGGAAATTATAGACAATTCTGTCTATAGAGACAATAGTGCTAGGTCTGGGTATGTCATTGTATCCCATTCAAGCTGTAGAAGCTATTGGCGAGTGACAAACCTTTATTATGTATTTATCAGCTTCAACCAGCCTTCAAAACTTGAAAACACTTCGACATAAAAATTGCCGGATGGTAATTTAGCGAACCAGTTCTGGCACTGGCGTACTGTCAACACACCTTCTCCATTGACATCGGTCAATTTCTTTCTGACTGAAGTCAGCATTTTTATCCTTTCTGTAGCAAAACATAAAATAAGTCGAAATTTTTGTTTTTCGCTCTCCATATTTAAAAGGGGGCACCAACCAAAAACTATAACGTAGAATTAATTGAAACTTTTCACAAACTAGCCTTGTTATAGTGAGAATTTGGGTACAAAAAATTCATTTAAATCCTCTATCGGGAAAAAACGAAATGACTTTCCGAACGACCTAATATTTTTTTCCCGCTATAGTTGCATTCTGGCTTTGAAGTTCTATTTTTTAATTCCGGGGTGTTCGCGTCACGTGCGCACCATCGCCGCACCGCGCGGGCGCAACCGGCAGCCCAGCCCAGTGAGCGAAAGACCACCGGCCGGCTCGGTGGTCCGCCGCCACTCATTTTCATATTTGACGCGAGTCAAACACAAGTCACGCACGAGGCTGGCGTTCGCGACCACTATTATCATCAAGTAGGCACCCTCAACACGGCGTAATCAATAAAAAACACATTTTAACTCAGAAGTCGCAAAAATTATGAATAGAAAATTTGATAGATTAAAAACCACCAACATTCATAAGTACTCTTTTATTAATGAAAATATTATTTTTAAATTTAAGTAATTTAAAAATAAAAAAATTGGTTGCCTGTAAAGTCGGTATACGGGCGAAAGTTTTACGTGACAACGACTTTGAGTGGTAAAATAATTTTAATGTGAATATTCATTCGTATAGTAGGAAGAAGGATGAAATAATAGTAACAATTTAAAACATTTATTTATACAAAGAATTAGATTTAAAACATTAATTCATACAAATAATCTCGCACTGAATTTCATATTAACAAAATTTCATTTTTACCTTCACACATACATACGTATTTATATGCTGACGATGCTTTGCCACAGTATAGGTCCTATGCCTATCTCTCTCACTCTCTTTCTCTCGCTCTGTCTCTCTCGCTCTTAGGCGGGCTAACGGTGCTCGAGTGGAAGGCACGCGTGCCTTTCACTTTTTATGTGTGTCTCTCTCGCTCTTAGGCGGGCTAACCATGCCCGAGTGGAAGGGACGCGTGCCTCTCACTCGCTCTCATTGTGAGCGCATAACGCGAGCGGAGCGTAACGCAGTTTCTTGAAGTGTCACCCGGCGAGCGTAACGCAGTTTCTTGAAGTGTCACCCGGCGAGCGTAACGCAGTTTCTTGAAGTGTCACCCGGCAAACCAATTTATAAGACGTTATCACGTCAATAATAAATTTAACAATTTACTTATATGCAAATTTACATACTTTCCCAAAGAAGAGCATAGTACGTATTGTATGGCACTGAGATAAAAAGTAGAACGCCAAGCTAGTCAATTGGACTGGCATACACGTTAGTAGCAGTTTGCGACCGTATATAATACGGTGGTACTGGCATAGCCAGCGCAGTATTTGGGGGCGTAGCCAACTGCGCTGGCAAACTATGGCCAGTTTTTAAAGGACTACTTTAGTTTGTTAATCAAATTTTTCCTTTTTTATAAAGCTAGTCTGTAAATTTTATAATTATTTTAATCAATAAATGTATTGACGAAACTTATTAAACATTTTATTGAATAAAATACCATATATTTGGTATTATTTTATAGCAACTTTGGCAAATTTTCGTATTTAGCCTTGTTGGCAATCGATTTTGAGCGCTACTAGCTTATTGGACTGGCATAATGTAAATCGGCCATTACTTATGGTATTTGTCAGTTGTCAAACCCTATATAAACCGAAATTGGCGGCAACGGCCATCTGAAAACTTAAGACTTCGAACTGAATTGTTTAGATCTTTTAAACCTCTTCTACATTACCTTATTATAATTGCTAGCTATGTTTGTTTTGGTTCGGCTAATTATGTCGTTTGGTTAGGTAATTCTTTAAGTTTCAACAGTTTATGTGTGATATTACAATTTTTAAGATGACGGATCAAGTGTTGTTTTTTAATTCGATTAAAGATGATATTATCGAAAAACTTGTGAACTCAGCATCGCCTGATGGCTCAGCAGATGACACGTCAGTTAGCTGCAAAGGAAATACTGACAGTCTGCAATCAGAAGACGAACTTGATGATGCACCTGTGATCAGGTCTAAAAGACGTGTTAATGAATTTTCTGACAGTGCTAGTGAGTCTGATAATAATAATAAAAAACATCAAAATAATGACAAAACGGTTTGTGACATTGGTTCAGATATCATTGAAAAGAAAAAGAGTAAACAAAAGACCAGAATTCGAACATTTTTTAGTAGTGACGATGACTTGAATAAATCTGCTGGTGCTGAAAAAACAACAGATAAATATGATTTAAGTAGAGTTAAAAACAAAAAGAATAAATTGAGAGAGAAGTTTCGAAATATAGTCTCAAAACAAGACCAACAGTCGAACATGGATGTTTCAATTAATGAAGAAATTAATAAAAATGTAAATTCAGACGACTCAGATGAAGAACAAGTTTCATGCAACAAAATCAAACAGGTAGCATGCTTATAAATATTTTTTTATTATAAAATAGATAAAAAGAATTTTATATTTGTAATTAAGATAAAATGTTAAAAACTATTTGACAATATGTTACAGATTTTAAAGGATGAACATATGATGAAAATATCTGCAATTTGTGATCCTGACTCTTCGAGCGATGAAGATCATACCAACAAACGTAAGAAGAAATCAGCTATGAAATCTACTAGATTAACATCACCAAAGCCTATAAAGGTATTATTATAATTGTCCTGGCCGTGACCTGCATGGCCACCCCTCCACCACCAACCTATATGTGATATTGGTTCACCTGCAGTTCACGACATTATCAGCTCATCATCAATGAAGTGATTGGTTTGCCGGTCAAGCACGCTGTTTAAGGGGGTCTTCCTATGTGATGGGTTGAAAAAATCGTTTTTTTTTTTTCATAAATTGTTTCCTTAACATGTCTAGAATACGGTAGTAAAGCGATTTTAGAAAATTCGAAGTCGTTTTAAAGATACAGCAGGTAAAAGGAAGAGCGGTTCGGAGCGCTGAGTTGGCAGTTAGAGCCCGCGCCTATTGTGTACCGTCGGCTTTATACGTGGCCTCCCTTTTATTCATATATCCGTTTATACAAGTTTAGACACGTTTCTACAGACTTAAACTCAAGAGCTGAACAATCTGCTTTAAAAGAGTTTCACGAGGAAGAGGAAGGAATACTCTATGGACCAGGCATCGCCGATTGAGAGTAAGTTGATATTTTAATAGTTTTTAACGGACTTGAAACTTTAAACGCGTTTTTCTCAAAACTGTGTTTTTCAAACTTTCCTCCATTGTATCTCAGAAACGGCTGGACCGAATTACTTGAAATTTACAGGGCACACTCAATATATGTAAACGCATGGAATGAACTATTATCAATCGAAAATTTGCAAAACTTCGATTTTTTTATAGCAAAAAACAAAAAAAAAAACGCCTAATTTGCAACTTTTATTTCAAATGTCTATCAAAAATCCATTTTTTTTTATATTCATTTGATTATAGGTCATTCCGTGCTTTTAAGCCTACAAATTAAAACGCCGTTTATTTTTTTTTTTTTCAGATAAGCCGATCAGCCGGAATCGTGGAGGAAGTGGGAGCTCTTTTTTTTCGAGGCGGGGGTGTTCAGAGCGCTGTAACTCTAGTTTGACTGAATATTTTTAGCTGAAATTTTATATTTATACGGTCCAAATATGTGTTAATAAATGATAAAAAACTTGAAGCTCTAAATATTTACTGGTCGTAGAAAAAAAAATCCTAAAATATCCCTAAAAAACAGGCCGTCACATAGGAAGACCCCCTTAAGCCACCTAATATTAGACGGGCAAGCCAATTCTGGGCATTGATGAGGGGGTGTATAAGCTGGCGCAACCGGCGAAATTCTCTCTGTGGCATTTCAAATTTGCGTATTTTACACGACAACATTACGACACAAATTTATTTACTTTATACAAAGAATAAGCTACGTTATACGAAAAATCAATACTTTCGTTTAAAACAATAATAGTTTTTACAACCACATGCGGTAGAACAGGATTATTGAAACTTCAGCCATAAGCAAGAGTTATTTGGTCCCGCTGGACAAACACCATAAGCAAGAGGCTATGATTACAATAAATATAAACACTTAAACTAATTCTAACTTTAATTTTTATTTTAGATGTCAGCAAAGCAGGCTGTGGAAAATATGCAGAAGATAAAAAGTGAATCCAATCGTATGTTAAGAGAAAAGGAGGTTTCATTGCCATACCATAGACCTAAGGCTTTGTCACTCAAAGATATTATGAGCAGACGGAAACCAGCTTTAGCACCAGATGGAAAGGTTTTGTCTGTTAAAATGACACCTGAACAACTGGAACAATATGCGTAAGCAATTTATATTATGCTAGCGACCCGCCCAGGCTTTGCACGGGTGAAAATCTATATAATGCTGATACTTAATACTGCAGCGTTTGCAATGTAAGCGCTAAACATGTGTTAATTGAGAATTCAAGACTAATAGAATGATCACTAAAATTAGCATCAATTTTGTATAAATTTTAGTCCATGGTTATAATTATTTTTATTTCTGATAGTTTACAGTTGGAGCAAAGACAAAAGGAGATGATGGAGTTATGTAAGAGTGATACTGAAGAAGAAGATGAAGAAAAGAAAGATGATGAAACTAAGATTAATGAAGTAACAAATGTTCAAACTGAATTAGAAAATAAGACATCAGTTGCTCAAATAAATGAAGAAACTATACCAATGGAGATAGTTGAAGAAGATAATTTATTAAATAACGAAAGAGGTTTTATTGGTGATGTAATAACAGAGTGTACAATAAATGGAGAAAATATTGTTGATACACAGTCAAATGACAATAACTTAATGACTGATGGTTCTGAAAATATAAAAGAAATGGAATCATTGGAATGCGAAAAAGATAAATTAGATGAAGTTTATGAAAAAGATTGTACTGAAATTAGTGAAAAGGATGACAGCCAAAATATGGAACTAAATTATGATTCAGAGAAAATAGATAGTGTTAATATGGACAGAGTAAATGAAAATATTAATAATGGAAACCAAACAAATACAGAATTGATTGATTCAGATAATATAGAGAGTGAATTTCTTGAAAATGACTTCAATTTTGATGAAATAGATGATATGATGAAAAATATGAGAGATAGAGGTATATTTAATAATTCATTCTTTAAAACATTAATATTTTTAACGTTTAATTCTATAAATCATTCTTGCAGGTGACAATAGTAATTTTGTACCAGAAATTTCTTTAAGTACAAAACCTATGTTAACCGGTGCTCCAGGAATGGTTATTGATTTAGAAGAGAATACTGTTAGTGAAAATAAACTTTCCGGAGTTGAACGATTAAAAGAAAAGTTTATATATTTTGCAAGAATTAAATCTTTAGAACAGGAAAAAGATAAGGAGAAAAAGTAAGTAATCTTTATAATTGTAAACTATATTTATGCCTAACTATATTATTCCAGTTTGGCTACTGAAATCTTTAATAGGTTACAACTAGATGCTCTGTATAGGTTTATAATGGCCAAATTGTAAATCAGCGCTGAATTCGTTGCTACGTTATTTAGATATTACGTAAAATAAATAAATAAACATTTTTCGTCAAGTTATGATTATATTTTTTCCAGAAATGTCTTAAAAAGTGTAAAATCTATTTAAATTTTGTCATATTTGTAGATATAAGCCAGGTGTACAACTTTTAAAATTAAAACAAGAATTAGAAGAACAAATAGCGGAACAACGTTCTATAGAATGGACGAAAAGATTGGAACAAGAAAAACAACAGCAATTAGAATTAAGCGAAATTCGTGATGATGAAACTGAAGTTGATGATATTGAAAAAATCGAAGCTAAATTGGAACAAATAAATGATAGTAACAAAGAAAGTTCAGATGAAAGTGAAGAAGAAATATGTGAAGATGATTGTTTAATTGAAGATAAACCGAGGAAGAAAAACCCGATGATCGATGAAGAAGCTGAAGAATCAGATGAAGACGCACCAGAATCAGATCACATCAATGAAGAATGTAATGACGCAAGTGATGAAGATTCTAGTGAAGATGAATCTTCTGAATCTGAAGATGAAGATGAAGGTAGTAAATCTAGGAAGGGCAGAATTTTAAAGGTTTTTGAAGATTCCGATGATGATGAGGGTAAAGAGGAAATGTGTGTTGACAAATGTGAAACATCTCAAATAAATTCTGAAGATTTAAATATTAGCTCAACTCAAGGTTAGAATTTCCATAGTAGTGTAGTATGGTGACTTTTACTTACTTGACCCAAAGTAGGTTTCGGCCTCCGACACAAGAGAACGCCAGCGTCGCCTATCTTGCGCTGTCTCCTTTTGGTGAACTTTATTTCCCCTTATTTATCTTACTTACTTTAAGATTTAAATTGTATGTAATTATAGATACATTCTTAATTTAAAAAATACCTATTATGTCTTAAAATATAAATTGTAAAATTATTTTATTACTTTTAGATGATGAATTACAATCAGCCCAAGTGCCAAAAACATCGTCGGAAGAAATATTGTCTCAAGTATCTGTCAAAGAGATAAACAGTAATAAAAAAGGAATTAATTGTGACCTAGATTTGGGCAGTCAAACATTTTCTATTGGAAACACGGGAAGTCTCACAAAATGTCTTGACGATTTACTTGTCAAAGAAACTAAAATACTGGACAGGGTAAGTATATTTACTAATATTCTAGCTGTCATAACTTAACTCATTTGGAAATAAGAAAAAAATAAAGTTTTTCTATGCTGTAATCAAGAACGAAAAACGCAATATATATTTTTTGTTGGGTTATATTCAGTGTTTTACAATTTTAACATTTATTTCAGAATCTCTTCATAGAAGATAATTATCAAATAAATCAATCTCAAAATTTGGATTCTCAAGAATTAATAACACCGACACAGTCACAAGAAATAGGTGATGATATATTAGCATTGTGCACGGGGAAATTTTATGACAACCCATTTGTATCACAGATTGAAGATAATAATGATATAATATTAACAAATGAAACACAAGAAAATAACTTAAACAAAGATATATTAACAAATGAAACACTTGAAGATAATGTAAACAAAGATATATTAACAAATGAAACACTTGAAGATAATGTAAACAAAGATATATTAACAAATGAAACACAAGAAGATAATGTAAACAAAGATATATTAACAAATGAAACACAAGAAGATAATGTAAACAAAAAAATATTAACAAATGAAGCACTTGAAGATAATGTAAACAAAGAAATATTAAAAAATGAAGCACTTGAAGATAATGTAAACAAAGAAATATTAACAAATGAAGCACTTAAAGAAAATAAAAAGAAAGAAGAAACAAATAAAGAAGTAATAAATGAAACAAAACATACTGATAAGACTGAAATAGAAATAAATAAAGAGAAACAAATATTATCATCTATTCTAGAAGAATTAGATAATCCTCATTTTGATTCACCTAAAAAGTTAAAATATTTCGCCAACGATACAAACGGGAATAAAGAAAATGTACAAAGTAAAGCTAATATAAGTGTTAAGAAAAAGTTAGTTATTGATTCTGATGATGAAATTGAAGATAAAGCTGTAAATAATAAAAAGAAAAATAAAAAAAGAAAGCTTGAACAAAGAGCATTACAGTTTTCAGGTATGTAATAACGTAACTTTAAAATAATTTATATTAAAATGCAATACTTATTATTTATTTTTTTTTAATTATTTTTTTATCCAGATGATGAAGAAATGGAGGAAAGTGAACTCGAATCTGAAATTGAAGAAAATCCTGAATCCGATATTGAAGATGTTGAAAGAATAGTTGAATATGATTCAGAAGAAAATGAGGTAAGAGTAATATATTCTATACTAATATTATAAAGATAGAAACTTTTTATTTTTGTATGTATGGAAATAGCTCAAAAACTTCTCGGCAAATTTCAAAAATTCTTTCACCTTTACCATATGGCTTCATTAGGCTATGTTACGCAAAAACCGGCCTTACGCAGAAGCAAAATCTCCGTTTTTATCGCGAACTCGGTCTAATGAGGCCATAGGGTTAGAAAGGTATAATTATCCCTGAGTAACATAGGTATACTCACGACTTTAACTTAAGGTGTAGGCAGAGATACTAATAAGGGCACCCTTTTATTGTTATTTTTAAAATTTTCCAGGTAGAAGTACAACCAAAGAAGAAGAAGAAACTAGGCGAATTCTTCGAGCAGGAAGCGGAGCTGACTTCAGAAGATGAATGGGTCGGGTCTGGTGATGAGGACGAGGCGGGGCTGGACCGCATGGAGCGCGAGGAGGGGGATGATGATGTCTTCCATGAAGGCAAGCTGAGGAAGGAGCTCGGACAGATACATATGTATGTATACATTTTAGATGGAATAAACAATTTCTGCAAAAACTATTGAAGAGCGTCGGTGGCTCAGGGGTTTAGCTCTTGACTTGCAAACTGCAGGTCCCGAGTTCGAATCCCGCCATCTACCAATGTGTTTTTCCATTTTCGAATTTCATATGTACATATTTACCCGACGCTCTTACGGTGAAGGAAAACATCGTGATGCAACATGCACATATCGGCGAAGAAATTCAAAGATATGTGTGAAGTCAACCAACCCGCACTGGGCCAGCGTGGTTGACTATGGCCTAGGCACCCCTTAGGGTAGGCTCTGAGCCCCTCGGTGGGGACGTTTAGTGAGCTGGTGATAATGAAACAATTACCCAAGATATTGCCTACGTTGAGCTAACAACCTAAATAAGTCGTCGATTATACGATACTGGAGGACACTCGGAACTAAATAAGATAGACCAGGCGTCTCATTGGACCTAATTATGTATCTTAAGAAGTACGACGAACAAGGATGTTCTGTATTTTGGAATAAATTTTATGAAAGTACCAAACGTAGAAAGTACAACAGTAATAACGCTGCTTCTCGTTTCGGAATAAAGCGGATAATGTTTATATACATAATTCTATATATTAATCCTATATAATTTTTACAGGAGAGATGTACTGGACCAGGACAAGAGAGAAGTAAGACTGATCCAAGAGTTGCTCTTCGAAGACGGGGATCTGGGTGATGGACACCGGCAGCGCAAGTTTAGATGGAAGAATACTGGTAAACATACATAAATAAATACCGAAACAGTACCATAATCATACAAGCTAGGATCAAACCATAGACATTTCTTTTCTACAAATAAAAAAAACAAACACCGATTCAGCACACTCATACAAACTAAGATCAAACTATAGACAATTTTTTTTCTTGAAATAATTAAATTCTAAAAATACCCTCAGGTGTTATGTTGGGTATGATTTAAATAGAAAAGTCATATTGAATTAATTTAACTTTATGACTAGCTGTTGTTCACGACTTTGTCCATGTGGATTTAAAAAATATACCCTATGTTACTCGGGGATAATGTAGTTTTCTAATGGTGAAAGGATTTTTGAAATCGGCCCAGTCGTTCTTGAGTACAATACATACAAAAATACAAAGTTTTCCTCTTTATAATAATATAGATAAATATTAATTGTTTCAGATGAGACGGAGGAGACGGGCGCTGCGGAGGAATTCGGCGACACGCAGGAGGAGGAGTTCGAGTCGGAGGAACAATGGAGAAAACAACGACACGAAAGAGAAATGTTCTTAAGGAAAATGGTGATACACACAATATTTCTAAAAAAAATTTTTGCCAAACACATAATTCCGAATATTTCCGACAAATTATTTTCCTTACAATTTAAAATAGTGTGCGAAAAATAATTAAAACAGCAGCTATCCTAATTTTGCAATATTACTTCAATTTATTTCACAATTTTCACAAAATTACTTAAATAAAAAAATGAATTGAATTTTTCGTTTTCTGCTTATTTTAGGCGATTCAAATTAATTAAATTTGTGTTTTCCCCAGAAAGGGGAGGATGAAGATCTCAATAATACGACTATAAATAGAAATTCTCTTATAAAAGCAAATCTATGCTCGAAAACAAGCCCAGCGACAACGACTGTGAATGAATACAAGGAAACAGAAATAGTTCAAGAAAAGAAGACGCTTAAAGATATACCAAGTCCAAAGAAACCTTTCACCATATTTCAAGTAAATATATAAACTTTTTATATAGGGAAAAGATTTATTTTAAAGGGGCAATTTCAAATATGCACCATTATAACTAACAGGCTATCTTTTTTTAATTCCGCTCGGACGAAATCAGAAGCAAAATCTAGTATATTAATAATCTTAAGCATTAGAGACCTTTAGTCCCAAAAAACTTTCCAAATGTTGCAGAATGTCGCATATTTTTTTTTAAAAAAGTTTTTAATTCAGTATTTAAAGCATTTGAGTTTGAAATCATTAGGCTATAAAATCTTGGGCAATGTCGTAAAATGTCTTTTGTTAGTTACAATTTTTTTATATAAATATATTATGTTTTTTTTTAAAGCAAAACTACCCCGGTTCATTACTATCCCGTGGTAAAGGTTCGTTGGCGCGTCTTGCCGCCATCGCCGCGCCGCTCGCCGGAGACGAGACAACTAAAGTCACAACCAACAGAAGAAACTTCGTGTTCGCTGCATTATCACAACATGAACCCGAACCTAAGGTATACAAAGTTTATTTATTTCTTACGGTATAACATAGTAACTTAACAGTGGTAGAGCCCGCTTTAAGATCTTCGCACGAATTGTCCGGCTCGCCCGGTGTAATACCACGACCACACAGAAGACAGGCGTCAAATGGAAGCAATTCCGTGTTTCGTCTGAAGAGTGTGGTGCCGGAGGACTAATTTTTAATCCACTTTCTCTTCCTATTATTTTCCATAAGGAAATGATGGGAAGTGGAAGTGGATTTTCCGGGGGAGGGGACGCATAGGGAGAGGAATTATCCTCTTGCTGTGAGTCTTCTCCTCCGAAGATTAAGGGTAGGCAACATATCTGCAATTCTTGATGTCTATGGGCAGCGGTCGCTTCGCTATTTCAGCGATTTTAGGTGGCCGCTTGCTCGTTTGCTACTTTATAATATTAAAAAAATAATAGTAATCAAATAAGGGTCCCGAATTCACTAAAATAGCGAAATGACCATAGACAAGTTAAAAAGTAGATGTGTTAAGTACCTTGGACAAAGGTAGGGACTTAAAGAAGAAAGACAATTGTCCTTCCTATACATACTTTGCCCCTCTAAAACCCCCTTCTCATGACTTACCTATCTATCTATACTAATGGAAATAAGAAATATTTGCATTTTTGTATGTATTGAAATAACTTAAAAATTACTGGGCCAGATTTCAAAATCCTTCACCGTCAGAAAGCTACATGATCCCCAAGTAATGAAAGCTATAATATTTTTTAATTACGCGCCGACGAAGTCACCAGCAACAGCTAGCTTAATATGAGGATTTCATTTATTAAAATATGAATTTAAAAGAAAAACTATTTACTTACAGGTATCTAAGAGAAAAGCTGAATCTATTGCGCCTTCGCCAGTTTTGATAAAGAAATTAAAAGCCGAAGAAAAACAAAAACCAACACGGAGCAGTTTGTTTGACTATTTGGATGGATAAACATTTTTAAAGTCAGACTGAATCTATTAAATTATAAAACAAACATTTCATAAAAATATAATTGTAATAATAGTATTGTTGCCAACATTGAGACAATTTTCAGTACTTTACTAGTAACAGAATTGCACCCGTTCGAAGCCGGGGCGGGTCGCTAGTTATTAATAAAAATTGAGTGTTCAGGAAACATTTAATACAAAGATAAATAACTATTAACACTAATTGTACATATGTCTAAAAATAAAATAGATTTAAAATATGAAGTAAAATAATTTAGATTGTTAGAACATTAGCAAATACATTTGTTGACTGTTTTAGTGTTAAATTAATTTAGCTTCTATTCGTATATTTTATTTTTATAATAGTGTTACTGTTAAGACAAAATAAAATATTTTTTAAAACTGTTGTTGCCTTTTTATTAAAACCAACGAAGGAAATATCCTATAAAATATTGTCTGTTGAATAAACGCATGAATTTGTGTGAGAAAATTAAGCTGACATAGTAAAAGGATTAAATAATGTTTTTAACTCTAACTACAATATCTTAATTATTTGTGTAGCTAAATAACAAAAGTTAAAGTTGTACTCGTAGTTTGGGTGTCCAATAATGAGCAAGTAGTAGGAAAAATGAGAAAGAAAGTTGGTTAATATTATTATGATTAAGAACTTAATGATTACCACTACATACAACTATCGTTATGTTTGTATATGGATCTTTGTAGGCAGTAACCCATTTTTTACAAGTACCTTCATATCTAAAACAAAACGCAATTAATTAGGAAATAACTTAAGTTATAAGTCCATATTGTTCGTTGTTCAAAGTCTTTATTATATTACGATTTTCTTGATTTTATTCATCAAATAACTGACTATATCTTTATTTAAAAAATAAATTAAGTTGCTAAAATTATTAAACATGGCAATATTGCAAGAAATTCAGAATGTTTAGAGCATTGGAACAGCTGTATCCTTCCGCTTACTCGTCTCATTCTCTCATACGGTTTATCCATAAGTCTGTTATCTCGTTCTCGCTGAAACCCGCTCCCGCGCGTCCTTCAGTTCGTCGTGTGTCTCGTTCAATCAATGCTTTTTTTCTGTGGTGTGGGGTACTAGTGTGGCGTGGACGAATTTCTAGTCGAATTATATTAAAATTTTAACAAAGTGCACCTGATATAGGTTGTACAATTAAAATGGCGAATGAACTTAAGGAAATTGCTGATATCGTTAAAAAATGCAAAATCTTACTTCTGGACATCGAAGGGACAACAACATCGATCAGCTTTGTTAAGGTAGGTCTGAAAATTGGCCGGCCGGTGTTTTGTTTCAACATGTGTTTTTTTCTGTTTTTCATTAATTAAACATGTTGTGAATGTTGATAAATACAGTCTGGGAACTATATACTACTCCGGATTGAGTAGGGTGTGTAAATGTCGCATTTCAAGATTCGCAACATGGAGGACGAAATCAAAATGGTCCCCTTTCCAGTGCTCTCATTGTCTGATTTCCGAGCGCTGTGTACATAGATTATTTTGAATGAATCTTATAATCATTATTTAAGTGGATGCTCCATATCTTTTGTTTTATTTTAAAGTTCGGCTGCAAATATTTTTGTTCGTAATTACTATATTAAAACAACGACGACGATTTAATTAAATATTTGTTCGTTTGTTTTGTGATATTTTTAATTAAATATGAAACACCGTAAAACAAAATATCGAGTAAAACACAATACCGGTACAAACAGCTGTTTGAAGCAGCTGGCAGTTAAAAAAAATGTGGTACATTTAACTGTCTTCACTGAATAGACGTCGTGACATGTATACCTGTCTCAGTCGCACTCGTGTCAAAATTATTAAATCATGAAAGAGATGAATAATGTAGGGAATGTTACGTGCAATGCCTTATAATTTTAAAGGTATGCTGTGTACTTGTAGCTATAGCTTCGATACTACAACTTTTATTTACAATTTTTTTACAACTTTTTCCTTTAATTAATACAAAATTATTTTCGTAGCGCACATATAATAATGTACACAGTAATAATATTTTTAACTTTATTGAGTTTTCAACATATTTAAGTAGCAATGATTTTGATCTATAAAATCAATAAATATTCTAAAATAATAGAGACCCATAAATACAAAATTTTGTTAATTTTCAAATTGCCTAGAACCTGATTTTTTGTTAATATTGCTCAACTTTTTTAGACTGATTTTTATAGCGTATTTATTGAATATAAAGTATTAAGTGTATTTTAGTTATTTTACTGTGGCTTATCCAGAGATCACTGTTCCTTTTGAACTGTCTATTTTTTTATGTTCATTTATTTTTGTAAATTGTCTTCTGATTAAAATCATGTAACATGTATAGGTAAATGTTAATTATTTCAACATTTATCTGTTGAAAAGATAACTTTGAAATAACTAATAAGAGTCTAGCTTCTATTGTCAGTTATAGATAAATTTACTCAAAACTGGTTGTATAAAATCTAGGTAGTATACAGTTAATTAAAATATTTTCTGTAATGACAGCCCCCAATTGTGTGCATATATGATGGAACATTATACATTTTTCGTTATAGGATTACCTATTGGGATACTTTGGGGCTACATCCCTATAAATATAAGGACTAGTTTGTTATTAGTAAATCCACATAAGTGCCCCAAATTCGAGTTTACTTTTAAATTAAAAAATGATAATGCCATTGAATATGTTAGCTATTTTTTTTTTTATATAGTTTCCACTTTTTTATACAGTTTTAATTTGAATTTTGTAAACTTTTAATAATTATATGTTATAACCGTTTCACGTTGAAGCTAAATTAACTAGCGTAATATAATTCGTTTGATGTTACATTTTGATTGTATTTATCAAGATGAATTTTCCTGTTACGATCGGGAGTAACATTTCTCCCTCCCTCTCGTCCTAAATACAACAGACCCATTTATTATGGACCCCAAAATTCTCCCGTTCGTCTCATATAAGCCGGTTTCTAAAGCGAATATTGTAGCTAATTTATTGTAAAAGCTACTTTAGAATAAAAGAGATAAGACTTACATTTGCACGTGCTGAGAACTTCGACCCTTGGCTTATTTACTTTAGATGTAATCTTGAAGTATCCCTTGTAACTGTTAGATATTACTTTTTGCAAATTAATTAAAAAATAACGTTTATGTAGATGAAATATTAAGTCCGAAGGCCAATAGTGCATAAACTAAGGGAACTAACGCTGAAATTAGATAGGTAATAGCAGTAGGGGCTATGTTTCCGCAACTTCACGACTAGCGTATTTTGCGTGAGGGAAGGACTTGGATAACTCTAGCCAATCCAGCTATCCAAAGAAACCCAGCAGCCCTATTAGATAGCTAATAAACTACTAAGTCATTTAATTACGCAGTATAATAACTACGTGCACGTTTTTGAAAGACTATTTTTTTATGACATGATGACTTTATTCAGCCAGATTTCCCTCGCAACACATGAATAAGATGTCAAACAACGCCAAGAAATATTCAATGAGCTAAATTAGAATGAAACAAATGAAATAATGTCAATTCTGCCCATTTGATAAGAAAAGACCATTGTCCCTTAAATCTATAAAGACGTGTTTGTTGAATGGATTGAGGGATTTGGCGATTATTGCAGCTTTTATAAATATCACAGTAAGATAACGTTACTATTGTACATAGATGTAATATTTGTAGACATATAGTAATATCGTAAAATACTCCGCAGTATTAAAGTGTAAGTGGTAATTAAAATTTATAGAAAGTTGTTTTACGTTATGATACCTAGACTCTAGACATAGCTAAATTATTCTTCAAATTATTACGGTCTCTGTGTAAGTTTAACTAGATATTCCATACAAGTTTTAAGATTTTTGTATTATTGGATGGAAGGCGTAGACTGAGGCTGTTCAGTATTAACCCTCGTTGTTTCATTGGTTCTCGGATTAAAGAAGGTGGTACGAGTACATACTGTTACCTAATTAAACAATCGGTACCCGATTAAAAGACTATTTTGTCTCTGTCTGTACCAAGACAATGAAAAGAGTTGAAGATATTTTTTCTTTCATTATTTTGAGACGACTTCGCAAGTTTACCTGCACATTACTATGGAATTCCTTTGTTGATTCATTGAAAGTGACCGTGATTTTTTTGCGACTCGCCTTCATTATGTCTCGTGTCTCGTATCCATTCTAGTCTTGACATTCAGCTGTTATTATTATTTACCAACATACCGTAGTAATATTTGGTGTAGCCAAATTATAGGTTAAGATAATGTTTTTCGTGGTAAGAATAAATCTGAACCAATATATAGTTATTTAACTATAACTATAGCTGCTAAGATTTACTTCTGTGTGCTTCGAAAATACCATTTATTTATATTTTCTATCTTGCTATCAGCTTAATTTATCATTATTTTACTAAATACCCAGCCGAGTTAGTTAACTTTTGACATAATAGCAAACTTACTTTTCAATATTCGAGTTTTTTTTAATGAGTCGAGGAGGGATCTTAAAATAAGCTCTCAGTAGAGCGTTATCTTTATTGTATTGACCGATACAGACGGATCGGAAACTGTTTTTATGCCATTGTAAAATAAAATTCGTCGAAGTATCGCCTTTTGTACCTTTGTGTACATTTGTTTACGGATTCCGATGAAATTTTTCTTTTTAAAGGTAAATTACAATATGTTATTTATAGTTTTTGTATATTTAACCGGTTATCGGTTTCAAAAGCTTGAAAAGTATCCAACAAAGCTTTGGATTAATATATTATTATTTCATACTGAAGTTTAGTGTTACCACCCAGAGTAGCTTAGTAGTCTCTTTTAGAATATGTAGCATGGACAATATTATTAGAAGCTCCATACTTTCGATTACATTTAGTC